>PVKN010002647.1:0-41305 GCA_004027915.1 Capromys pilorides
ATTCCCCTACCCTCTCTTCAACCCTTCTTCTCCTCATTTTCAAAAGCTTTGTTTCCATTTTTCCTTCTTTTTTATTTTTTCTTTTCCCTTCCTTCCTTCCCCCCTCACCTCCTTAGTTCCCTGCCCACTAGAACATTTTCTTCCTATTTCCCAATATCTGTTGTACAGTTGGGTCCTTACTACAGCATCAGTTTCTCACAATAGAGAAACATCGCAGTATTTACATGTGTGTCTGATGTATTTCACTTAAGAGTATGGTCTCAGGATACATCCATTTACTTAGAAATGTCTCAAATTTATCCTTCTTTATGCTGATTAGTACTCCATTGTATAAAAAAAGCCATATATTGTTTATTCATTCCTCAGTTAATGGGCATTTGGGTTGTTTTCAAGACCTAGTTGCTACAAATCACGCTGCTATAAACACGAGTGCACACACATTGCTGTAGTACGATATCTTTCTGGGAAGATACTCCAAAGGGGAACAGCTGGGTCAAATGGGATCTCCAAGTCTAGATTATTTAAAAAATGTATTTGTTACAGGTTCTCACTACACAGCTTGGACTTGAAGTGATTCTCCTGTTTTAGCCTCCCCAGCACTGGGATTATAGACATGCACCACCATGCCCGGTTTTGGTGGCTGGCTCAGCATGCCTGGTGGCAGTACCAGGGTGGCATGTGGTGCTGGGTATCAAACTCCAGTCCCTGCTCTTACCTAAGCAGGCACTTAGTCCACTGAGCTATTTCTCCAGCTCTAATCCTGGTTTTTTTTTTTTTTTTTTTTTTTTTTTAAGGAATCTCCACACTGATTTCCACAGTGGTTGCCCAGTCTACACTCCCACCAACAAGTGGAGAAGGATTCCTCTTTCCCCACAACCTCTCAGCATTTGTTATTGGTTGATTTCTTATTAATAGCATTCTTTCTGGGTTGAGATGGAATTTCAGTGCTGTTTTAATTTGCATCTGTTGAATGACCAGTGATGTTGAACATTTTTCATGTAGTTATTTGATGCTGCTACTTCTTCAACTAAGAAGTGTCTATTGATTTCAGACACTCATTTTTGGATAAGGTCTTTAAATTTGGGAGGGTCTGAATTTTTTTAGTTCTTTATATATTGTAGATAGTAGTCCTGTGCAACACCACACAAAAATTTTTGCCTGTGCTGTGGGTTGTCTCTGCATCCTGTTCGTGGTTTCTCTCACTGTGCAAATGCTTTTAAGAAGATGAGTTCCCAGCTGTTGATTCTTTGCAACAGTTCCTGTGCAACTAGGATTTTGTTCATAAAGTCTTTGCCTACACCAATGTCTTCAAGAATTCTACTTATTCTATCTTCCAGAAGATTTAGCTTTTTTCTTTCTTAATATTTAGGTCTTTTATCCATTTGTAGTGCATGGTGAAAGATATGGGTCTAATTTTAAACCTTAGCATGTATAAAACCAGCTTTTCAGCACCATTTATTAAAGAGACTATCTTTCTTCCATTGAAGACATTTGACCCCTTTGTCAAAGATAAGGTGGCTGACTGTGTTTGGAGTTGTGTTTTCATCTTCTAATCTGTTCCACTGATCTTCAGGTAATTTCTCCCCCTTTGGCCAGGACTATGCCATTTTTATCCCAGTAGTTTTGTAGTATACTTTGAAGACAAGGATTGTGATGTCCCCTGTCTTGCCTTTGTTGCTCAGAGTTGCCTTTGCTATTCTAGATCTCTTGTGATTCCAAATGAACTGAGGATTGTTCTCTAATTCTGTTAGCCATGCTGTTGGAATTTTGATGAGGATTGCATTAGCTGTACAGCAGTTTTGGAATTAGGACCATTTTCACTATATTGGTTCTTCCTACCCCAAAACACAAATATCTTTCTGTTTTCTAATATCTTGTTCAATCTCTTTTCAGAATGTTGTAGTTTTCAATATAGAAGTCTTTTACTTCTTTTGTAAGATTGGTTCTAAGAACTTTCTTCTTTCTTTCTTTCTTTCTCTCTCTCTCTTTCTTTCCTTTCTCCCTCCCCCTTTCTTTCTTTGGATGATACTGTGAAAGGTGTTATTTCTCTACTTTCTTTCTCACTGAGTTTATTATTTGTGTATAAGAAGGCTATTGATTTTTCAGTCTTGACTTTATATTCAGGTGTACTGCTGAATTTGGCTATTGGATCTAGAAGTTGTCTGGGCTGGGGATATAGCTCAGTGGCACAGTGCGTGCCTGATAAGCACAAGGTCCTAAGTTTGATTTCCAGTACAAAAAAAAAGTTTTGGGGGCTTTCTATGTACAATACTATGTCCATCTGCAAATAATGATATCCTATCATTATTTCTATTTCTTTCTCATGTTTATTTTTTTAATTTTTTATTTTATTTTATTTATTTGTTTGCTTGTTTGTTTGTTTCTTTATTTACTTATTTTATGGCTGGCTCAGCCTGCCCTGGTGGTGGGGCTGGCACAGCATGTGGTGCTGGGGATCATCTCGCCAGCCCCATCTTTCTCATGTTTAATTGCTATAGCTAATGTTTTCTGAACTACATTGAGTAAGAATAGCAACAGTTGGCATCCTTGTCTTGTTCCTGATTTTAGGTTGAAGGTTTTTGGTTCTTTCCCATTTAATATGAGGTAGCTGTTAGTTTGTCATAGATGGCTATTACCAGATTGAGATAAAGACCGTCTATTCCAATTTTCTGTAGGGTTTTATCATGAATGGGTGTTAGACTCTATCAAATTCTTTTTCTGTATCTATTGAGATGATCATATGGTTTTTCTCCCTTGGTTCTGTTAACATGGTATATTACATTTATTAATTTGTGTATGTCAAACCATTTCTGGGCTGAATCTTACTTAGTCATGGTATATAATCTTTTTATAATTTGCTGCATTCTGTTTGCCAGTAACTTATCAAGGATTTTTGAGCCTATGTTAATAAGGGAGATTGGTCTGTCATTCTTTTTTTTTTTTTGGTTGGATCCTTCTCTAGTTTTGGTATCAAGGTAATGCTTACTTTCTCGGGCATATTCCTTTCAATTTCATGGAAGAATTTGAGAAGTAGTGGCATTAGGTCTTCTCTAAATTTCTCATAGAATTCAGCAGTGAATCCATTAGGGCCTGGGCTTTTTTTTGCTGTTAAGCTTTATTCCATCTTAAATTTCATAGACTGACATTGGTTTATTTAGAATGTTTATATCTTCTTGGTTCAGTTTTGGTAATTCATATGTACTTAGGAATATGCCCATTTCTTCTGTGTTTACCATCTTACTAGAATATACGTTCTCAAAGTAGGTACTAATAATCTAGATTTCTGAAGGATTTTTTTGTGTGTGATTTTACCCTTTTTATTCTTAACTGCATGGGTTTGAGTCTTTTCTTTCATTTTTTTGATAAGGTTGATTAAGGGTTTGTCAATTTTATTTAATCTTTCAAAGAACCAACTCTTTGACTCATTGATTCTTTATGTTGGTTTCTTAGTCTCAATTGCATCAATTTCTGTTGTGATCTTTGTAGTTTCCTCCCTATTATAACTTTGGGCTTGACTTGTTCTTTTTTTCCTAGAAGTTTGAAATTAACCATTAGGTTTCTTATCTGAGTTCACTCTGCTCTCCTGATATGGGTATTTAACACTATATAACTATATATTTACCTTGTAGGACTGCATATATACATATATATATATAAAATGGCAGGCTTAGCCTGCCCTGGGTTTGGGGCTGGCGCAGCATATGGTGCCGAGCATTGAACCACAGTCCTTGCGGTTACCTAAGCTTGCCTAAAGCAGGCACTTTAGACTGCTGATCCATCTCACTGTCCCAAGGACTACTTTCCTATTAAGGTACATAAATTTCCCTATGTTATACTGGAATTATCATTTAATTGTAAAAGCTATCTAATTTCTTCTCTAATTTCATTGGTGACAAATTGATTGTTCAGGAGGGTACTGTTTCATTTCCATGTGTTTATGAAGTTCTTGTGGCTTCTTTTGCCATTGATTTCCAATTCCCTAATGCTATGGTCTGATAATATGCATAGAATAATTTCAATGAGCTAGTATGTGGTCTATTTTGGAGAATGTCCCATGTGCAACTGAGAAAAATATGTAATCTGATGTTGTGGGGCAGAACACTTTGTAGATATCTACTAAGTCCATTTCTTCAAAAGCTTATTTCAGTTCTAACATTTCATTGTTAAATTTTTTTTCTGGTGGAAACAGGGATTGAACTCAGGCCCTTGCACTTACCAGGCAAGTGCTTATTCTACTGAGCTATCTGCCCAGCCCCAACTGTTGAAATTTTTTATCTAATTGATCCATTTGTGAAAGTGCTATAGTGAGGTTCCCATTATAATTATGTTAATGCATATTTGATTTTTCAAATCTATTAATATTTGTTTTATATAGTTGGATTATATATATATATATATATATATATATATATATATATATATATATCCACTTTGTCTGCAAATAGAATAGCTACCACTCCTTTTTGTTTTCCTGAACTCCTATCACATGGAGTATTTTTTTCTATCCTTTGACTTTCAATTTATTAATCTCTTATTGAATTAAATGTGTTTCTTGTATGCAGAATATTGTTAGATCTTGCTTCTTGACCCTTTCTGCCAGTCTGTTTCTTTTGATTGGTAAATTTAGACCATTCATATTAGTAGTTATAACACATATGTATTGACTTATCCTTGTCATGTTACTTTCATGTTGTTGGCTCCCTTTTTCCTCCACTGTTTAATTGCTTATCTGATGTATTCATTTGTTGGGATTCATGAAGTTGTGATCCTTTTCGTCTCTTTCTAGAATATCCATCAAAATATTTTGGAGTGCTGCTTTGGTGTTTATGAATTTCCTCAGGTGTTCTTTGTCATGGAAGTATCTTATTTCTCTATGAATTTTGAAAGGTAACTTTGCAGGGTACATCAATCTGGGTTGGAAGTTGCTTTCCTGTAGGGCTTAAAATACTTAACTTCATATTCCTCATTTATCGGAATGTCAAACTCTTTTTCCATGCTTGGAAAGTTTCCTATGAACAGATCTTTTTTTAAATGTCATTTGTCTTATCTTTTGCTTTTTCATTGACAATTCTTCTTTGCATCATCTAGCAGTTTCTAGATTGCTTTCTCAGGGTCTTTTGCTATTTGTAAGAAATCTTTCTTTACATAATTGCTGATGGCGAAACTGCCTTCTGTATCTGATATTCTGTTCGCACATGGGCTCATTTTGCTGTATATACTTTCAAATTTTAAACCTCCCGGATATCTGTTTGAATCTGTTTCATGGATTCCATTTCTTTCCTACATTAGTTGTTCAAGCTTTCCATCAGTTTCTTAGGCGCCTCTACTTTGCTGTCTTTATCTACCCTAGAGTCACTTAGCATGTCTTTTGTTATGGTCACCAGCTCTGCAGCTATCTGAGAAATTATTCCTGATTTTACTTTTTAAAGCCTCATTCATCTGCTTTGTTACTTTCACTGTCACCACTTCAGAGAGCCCAGGTAGACAGCTTCCAAAGTGCTCCGCCTCCCTGCTCCCGGGCTTTGCCTTTGGTGAGCTGGAAAGTCTGGGGTTGTATCTTGTTCAGGTGTTTTCTCCATGACTTTTCAGACAGAGAGAGAGAGAGAGAGAGAGAGAGAGAGAGAGAGAGAGAGAGAGCGCGCTTTGGACCCTCTCTGGGTTTGGGCCTCCTCACATCAGCATGGCTGAATGCACTAAGAAGGTCGTCATTGTTGGTAAATATGGGACTCACTATGGTGCCTCACTTGGAAAATGGTGAAGAAAGATTGAGATCAGCCAGCATGCCAAGTACACCTGCTCCTTCTGTGGCATGACCAAGATGAAGAGGCGGGCCATGGGGATCTGGCACTGTGGTTCCTGCATGAAAACCATGGCTACGGTGCCTGGAGCTACAACACCACTTCTGCGGTCACAGTCAAGTCAGCTATCAGAAGACTGAAGGAATTGAAAGACCAGTAGAAGCTCTTACTATTTGTGACATCCCTAGCCTATCATAAATGGGTTAATTTATGTAATGAAAAAAAAAAAAAAAAGAAATCTTTGGAAAACCAAAAATAAACAGGAACTTCTTCAATCTGATTTAAAAACAAAGCCTACAACAAACATGATGCTTTCAGATACAACTGTGAAAAACTTTCCCTTTGTGTTGATTGAAAGATAAGGAAGCCCATTGTTACCACAGTTGTTAAAATCTTTTCTGCTAAGACCCATAAAGTAAGGAAAGGAAAAGAAATAAAACAAAGATCAGAGAGATAAGTACACTTCATCATTCATTTAGTACATGATGAGTACATTAAAAAGCCCAAAGCATCTCCACATACACAATGAGAATTAATACGAGATGGTATCAAGATTACTGAACTCAAAAATCAATATTAAAATGCAATTATACAATACTATATAGTTGCTACACAATTAGAAAATGAAAAAAAAAAATATGTACCTATAAGGACCAGACTCTACAGTAGTCCCCGAGGGGCTCTGTCTCCTAGTGTTTGTGATGCGCATAGTCTCATCCTCTCTTCTAATGTCATGGGTGACTTCAGATATTAGATTATTAAATAACTGAGCCTTCCCCCTGATGTGCTTTCCCTTCTCTCTCAGATCAGCTGTTCTGGAGGAAGCCAGTTGCCATATCACGGGTGCCCACAATTCAGCTCCACACACCTATTCTTCAGGTGAGACTATAGCTAAGACCTCATAAGAGATCTTGAGCCCGGGGGTCCAGCCAGGCCACACCTGGATTCCTGCCTCACTAAAGCTGGAAGATAATATCCACTTGTCGTATTAGTCTCTGAGTCTTAGGATAATTCATTATACATCACTAATGACCAGTGGAACCACCATTTCTAATACTTCAAATTACATCAAGTATCAAGCAGTAGGTCTTACCAGAAGTGTGCAAAATTCTGATAATATTCTAAAATATAATTGAAACATGGTGTGAGACCGGCAGAAACCTAAAATAGAAGATTCAGCCACCGTGCTGCCCTTACACAGCCACCTGGCTTAGGACAAGGCAGCATTTCTGAACAACAAGAAAAAGATGATTTCTCAATAAATGATTCTAGGGAAAACAAATTCTGATCCCAGCACAGAGAAATCAATTGAGCAATAGGTGAAATGCTATAAACTCCTAAGCAATAATACAGACATTGGAGCAAGGAAAAATTTCTTGAACAGATTGAAAAAGCGCAAGTCATAAAATAAATGCTTAGCCAATTAGAATACGTAAAATTGAAGAACTTCCATTTATCCAAAGAGCACAGTTCTGGGGGTAGGGGGATGAGAAAGACAAGCCACAGAATGGAGAGGCTACTTGTGATGATATAACTGACAGAAGAGTAGTACTCAGAATATGTGAATAGTTCCTACAAATCAACAGGAGGAGATGAAAATCAAGGCTGAGACAAGGCCACAGGTAGAAGCAGTGCCACTAGAAGGTCACGCTAGAGGCAGGGGTCTGGCAGGAGTCAGACTGACAAGGGCAGTGGAAACTGCAACACGAGGGCATTTTCAGGGTCACTGCTGCAGCCAGTGGGCTGGGATCTTCGGGACCTCTGAGCTTCAGCACTGTCTCCATGCAAGTCAGGAAGCCAGAGCATTTCTTCAATCATCTCCACGTTCTAGGCTTTTCCAAATCATTAGAGAGGGCCCTGGTGTAGAATGTAGAAAGACTGGTTCTTTGACAGTGGGCGGTTTGCACCATCACACAGATGCTGAAATCAGACATCACAGGAGTCTGCAGTAAACAAACTCGCAAAGAATCTGAGTAGGTGCTTAAAAAAAAAAAAAAAAAAAAAAGATCCAATGGACTAATAAACCTGTTATGGAAAAGCAATCTAAAATAACCATGTGATATCACCAGTCACCACCAGATGGCCAAAATTAGTGACCCTAGTGTTGCTCCATGGAGAGATGGAAACACTCATCTACCACTGGGTTGGACACCAGAAAACTGACAGAACCTAATAAAGTAAAGACACATGGGACAGGGAGCTGTACATGGGCTTCCCAACCCTGGCTCAGACATCCCCCACCGAGTTGTGCTCAATTTTCTTTTCCTGGTACCAGGGCTCAAACTCAGGACCCTGTGCTTGCCAGGCAGGTGCTTATGCCCCCGAGCTGTCTCCCTGCCCTCCCCCCCAGTTGTGTAGCCTATTGTATGTCTACACAGCAAACAGATGCAGTCACTCTTCACATAAGAATGATCATAATGGGGCTGGAGATCATAGCAGTATTGTTTGTAATAGGTCCAAACTGCCAACATTCCAAATTTCCACCAGGAGGAGAACAGATGGGTAAAGATATCCCAAGCCATCCTGGAACAGCATATAGCAATGAATTTGAATACACAACATCTCCATGTAACACAGAAAAACTTCGCAAACATCACTCTGATGATACATATGGGCTTCGTTCATACAGTCTTCCCAAATAGGGCTGTGAATGTAGCTCAGAGGTAGAATGCTTGCCTCGCATCTGTTGCCAGCACTGCAAAGCAAAAACTCAAGAAGTTTCATATATATATATATATATATATATATATATATATATATATATATATATAGAGAGAGAGAGAGAGAGAGAGAGAGAGAGAGAGAGTTTTAGATTTGAGTCATGATCCACTGGGAGTATGTGATTTAGTACTGATGGGATTATGGGTCTTAGTACTGATGGGATTATGGGTCTGAGTACTTCCGGGATTATGGATGTGACCTAAGGTCGATAGGCTGAGGTGGAGAGCCTGAATGTAATATAAAGAGAGACAGACAGATTCACGCTGTTGTTCTCTGGTCCCCTGGTTGTTCTGTTGCCTCTGTCACCATATTGTTGCTGTTCCACCACCATGAACTGGATGCTCTCTGCCCTGTTCCACACAGCCTTGGGCCGGCCAAATATGGACTGAAACCTCCAGCAACTGTGAGCTAAATAAACCTTTCCTTCCTTCATTTTGAGTGTCAGGTATTTGTCCCAGCAATCAGTAAAAAGTAACTAAGACAGTGTGTGTAGAAACAATTTCTCTAAAGTTCAGGGTAATGTTCCCCACTCCGTCGCAAGTGTGCTACGGAGGAAGGACAGGAGCTTCTGGGGAAGTTAGTCTTCTTTTTCTTTCCAAAATGGTAGAGACACAGAGATTTTCTTGATTATTTTTTACTAAACTATGTGTACTTAGGCTAAGGCAGGAGGACTCCAAATTCAAGCCTAGCCCAGACAAATAAGTGACTTAGCAAAATCTTGTCCTAAAATAAAAAAAGAAGGCCTGAGAATGCAGTTCAGTGTGCAGGACCTGATTTCAAGCTCAACTATGCCAAAACTGAAATAAAACAAAAGTAAATCCCTGTGTATACACCCTGTGTAATCTCTAACACAACTTTTTTAATGTTTAAAAATAGAGAAAAGCCACCTACACCTGCCACCATTTTTCTCTCTCTTGAATTTCCCACCTCAGTTCCAGATAGGCCACCAACTTACTTACCCAGGGACGTACAGCATTGGTCTTGTTGACTCCTGCCCCTCCTCAAGGTCTTTTCTCACTCCTGCTGTCAGTGTGACCCTGGGTGGAATGACTCACCATTATCTCCTAACTGCCCAAGGACATCCTAATTCTCTGGACATTCTTTCAAACTGTGTCTATCCACTGCCCCAGAGACATTCTTGAGCTATCACATAGACTACTCTGAATCCTCTGGTCAAAGACCAGTTTCTCTCTACTACCCAAGCTCTACTTTCTGGCCTCTGTTATTCTTGATTTCTGGGCCTTTTCATGGGATACCTGTGACTGAGCAAGGTCTACCCTAACATAGAATTTCACTGCATGAGAGAGGATGGATGGATGGATGGATGGATGGATGGATAAAATCATGGTGGATAGATGGATGGGTGTATATCACACAGATGAAGAAGGAAAGATGGATGTAGAGAGGGATGAAGGGATAACGGGTGAAAGAGTGGACACATAGATGGGTAACCAGGTGACTGGCTGGACAAAGGAACAGATGGGTAGACAAATAAACAAATGGAAGATAATAGAACATCAGGTATAGAATAAACACTTGCCAGGGAAAAACAAGAGCTTGAGTTCAATCCCTGGTTCTGGAAAAAAAAAAAAAAAAAAGAATATCAGGTGGTCGACAGATAAAAAAATGAACGAATGGATAGATGAGTGAGTGGACTAAGGGACAAATGGACGGTAGATATTAGAACAACAAGCCGTCCGACAGATGGGTAGACTAACTTTTCTTCTTTAATAGAGATGAGAAAGTCAAGCCAGGGCTTCAACCATGCTCTTGCTAGAGATACCCACCTGGCAAGGGGCAGAGTGCAGTGAACCTGTTGTCCTCTATAGGCACCAATCAACAATGGGACAGGAAAGAAAGTAGAACTTGCAACCCTGAGCCTTGATGGTCATTATTGCAATGACCACCTGTGGCCTGGCTTGGATATCCCCCTGTGCACGGCCAGCAGGGGAGGGAGGGGCACCTGCGGGCAAACTGATCTTCCGGCGTGGAGCTGAGAGTCCCGCTAAGGTGGTTTTACAGAGTCCCGGACACAGGCCAAGTGTCTGCTCAAACCCTGCCATGCCCACTCCTGGCCAAGGTCAGCTGGAGGCTGCCTAGAGAGAGCTTCTGGGGACAGGTGACTCGCAACAGCTTTAGGCATTGCCTTCCCAGCAGGGCACCCACTCACACCCTTCTTGTTCTGACCTTCCTGTAGCCCTCAAACACTTTACAGGTGAGCAAACCAAGTCCCAGAGACACCAAGGGGCTCACTAGCAACTTGGTGAGTGGCACAGCCTTGATTGGATCCCACACTGTCCGGCCTCCCCATCTCTGGTGAGGTGAACACGCACAGCCCCTTGCCACAGAGAATTGCTGCCTGTGGGCCCCTCCACTCCTGAGAGTACTGATAGCGAAGCCGAGCTGGGCTTGGCTCTCAGCACTGAGAAGCTGTGTGACTTTGGGAAGCCACTTGTCCCTTGTGTTCTTCAGTTTCTCCATGTGGTAGTGTGATGCTAACTTATCTCGCGGGACTTCGTGGAAAGTGAATGGGCTGGTCATGTGTCTTGAGGCCATTTGGTATGCAGTATGGATTTCCTGTTATCATTGTTAGGGGGAGAAAATGGAATTCAAAGAAGGAAAAACTTGAATGTGCAACAGAAACAATTTCTGATGCACACTGTTGCCTCTTTTCAAACATCCAGTGGAGTCACCATTCTCCCATTCTCAGAAACATTCCCTTGTCCTGGGCTGCAGCTCCCTGGTAAAGCACTTGTCTAATATGCTTGAGGCCCTGCATTCCAGTCCCAGCATCTAAAATATCAAAAGTCTGCCTCCTAATGCTGTCACCTCGAGGTCTAGGATCCCAGCGTATACACTGTGGGGCCAGGTGGCAGGTCAGGGGTAAGGCACTTGTCTAGCATGTGCAAGGCCCTGGGTTCCGTCAACACACAGGGAGGGAAGGAAGAGGAGAGGGAGGGAGGGGAGGGAGAAGAGGAAGGGGGGAAGAGAGAGAGAGAGAGAGAGAGAGAGAGAGAGAGAGAGAGAGCGCGCGAGCAGGCCCCCACATTTGTGTGTAAATAAAATCCAAATTCCTAGCCTGTCCTTCTCCTGTCCTAGAAGTGCCCTGATTTTATACCTATCACTCCCTTGTTCTGTCTTTAGAACCTTACTTAGCACAGTATGATATTACTTGCTTTTTCTTAGTATTAAACATTGAAAACAAAAAACAAAGGTTCTGGCAAACTAATATATTCTCCAGGGCTTGGTCTTTCTCATATGTGGAAAAAGTGTTCATCCATGTCTGGCGATCGCTGTGGTTCGTTTGTTTTCATGGCTTTGTAATATTCCACTGTCTAAATGCAGTTTTCTCACCACACTTGCACTCGTGGGCAGCCACGCTACTTCTGGCCTTTCTGGAGTTACAAACAGTGCTGCTAGGAGCATGCCAGGTGCATGTCTGGCTTCCCGTTAGACAGAATCCTGAGCGTAGAATGGGTTCACCTGTGTGTGAAGCCGGTGAATGGTTAACTCACTCCAAGCCCTAGCAAGTCTGTTTTTCCCTGTTAGCAAGTTCCACTCATTCCCCCATGCCTCACTCTCCGAATAATTAACCAATAGAATCAGCCTTGCCAGAAAAGGAAAATAACAAAGAATAACAACAGTCACATGACTCCTAACATTAACCGTCCCCTAGGCTTACAGGAACCACGAATGCCTGAAATACCTGGTCTCTGTAGACATCATTGAAACTATGCCCAAGAGAATTAATGAACACAGAAATTAATGACCATTCTGGAGCCTAGCCATGGCCAAAATTTGGCTCCACAGAGTCCCGGTAGGAACTTTGCACCTATGTCCTCAGCAAGATGGAATTTAGGTGACAGCCTCCACCTTCCAATAAAGCTCTTCCTTCTAGCATTCTGTCTCTCAAGTTACTAACCTTATCTGGTGGCTGTGGATGGAACCTTTGATGCTTACGTGGTTGTCTGCACAAAGAAATGTCAAACTATTTCTCCAAAGTACAGAACCTGTTAATATTTCTACCTGCAATTTGTTTGGTTGGTACTGGGAATTGAACTCAGGACCTTGAGCTTGCCAGGCAGGCACTTACTCTGCTGAGCTATATCCCTAGCCTGCTACCTGTAATTTCTGAGAGTTCCTGTTAATGCACATCCTCAACAACATTTAATAGTGTCAGACATAATTGTTAGCAATCACGTGCGCGGGCGATGTCTCATGGAGGTCTTGAATTCCATTTGCTTGATTGTCAGTGGACTGAAGAATTTTTTCATGCTTTTTGGCAAGAACATTCATCTTTTATGAAATTCCAGCTCATTTTTCTCCATTTTCCCCTTGTTTATTCTTTTCTTACTGATCTGTGTGGCTTCTTGGTATCAATCCCATGTTAGATATACGTGAGCTATGCTTTGGATATGGCTTAAGTATTAGCCCTATGGTTTATATGTTGGAAGCTTGATCCCTGGAGTGACCATGTTGAAAGGTGGGACCTTTCAGAGGAGGAACCTATTTATTTATTTATTTATTTATTTATTTATTTAGCAGTACTGGGGATTAAACTCAGGACCCTGCACTTGCCAGGAAAGTGCTTATTCTACTGAGCTATCTCTCTGGCCCCAAGGAGGGATCTTTAAAATGTGGAGCCTTTGGCTTCCTATCTTGTCAGATGACCTCTCCCACTCCCACTTCATCATTGTGAAGCTACTTGCCATGGAGTGTTGCAACCAGAGGGACCTTGCCAGAACCAGAACCATGCTTTATGGACTACAACCTCCATAATGGAAAGCTAAATAGTCCTCTCTTCTTTATAAACTACCTGGCCTAAGGGAGTTTATCATAGTAACAAAAAGAAGACCAATACCATGTGTATAGTACACATCTGGCTCATCTTTTCGCTCAATTTGAGATATCTTTGGGTGAACAGATATTGTTATATTTTCATTGCTTCAGTCTTTTCATCATGGTTAAAATTTTTGTTGTTGTTTTACTTAAGAATTATTTCCCTACTGTGAAGCCAGAAAATACTAACCCATATTTTCTTCAAGCAGTATTAAAATTGTGCTTTGGGCACTTACAAAAACTGATTCTTAAGTAAGTGGTAAGGTAGCAAGTGACTATTGCTTTTCCCACATGCATGGGCACTCAGCCCATGAACCTCTTGCCTGCAGCTCTGAGGAGCTCCTCCCACCACAGATCAGAGTTCCACATGTAGCCCTGGGTCTTTTTTTCACTTCCCTTCTTCTTCAGTCAACTTATCTCTCCCTACGACAAATTTCCAAATTCATGAAAATTTTAAAAATTGTGTTTGTTTTTGTCTTCTGGCTTCATTGCACTGTGGCCAAAGAATGTCCTCTCTCTTTGATTGTTTTGGTGTATGCTTTAAAAGTGAGGATATAATCGATTGTTGTAAATGGCCTAAGAGTGCCTGGGAAGAACCTGATGCAGGATGCAGGAGTCAATTACTGTCCATTAGATGAAGTTGCTACTTGTGCCATCCTAGTCTTCCACATCTTGGCTATTTTTTTCATCTTTTTATTAATAATTAAAAGGCCATTTGAAATATTCCATGCTGATGGTGGGCCCATGAGTTGCTCCCTATCAATTTTTTAAAATCAGTTTTATTGAAATAAATATAAATGATTAAATCCACTTTTTAAAAAGTGAACAGTTTTATAAGTTTTCATAAATACAGTCGTGCAATTACCACCACTGCAAAAATGTATAATATGTTCATTATCCTAAAAGTTCCCTCATAGGCCTGAGAAACTCTACCTAGCCAGGTGGTCCAGATCCACATCACAGTGGCAAGCCCTGTGGATGGTTTGTGCCTTGGATAACGTGTGACGAGTGATATTTCTCTGGGTCCTTCCTCCCCTAAATCAGTGGTCTCAGTGAAAGCAGGAGAAAAGCATCCAACACTACAGAGGGCAGCTTATAAATGTTTGACCTGTTTCTCATAACTGTCAAAGTCATTGAAAACAAAAAAGGTCTGAAAAATTGTCACAGCCAAGAGGAGCCTAAGGAGATGACATGATGGCACAGAATAATGTACCATCTTGGTTGGGATCCCACAGAAGAAAAGGGACATTCGAGAAACACTGAACTCTGAATACAGTGTGGACTCTAGTTAATAATGGCGGATCAACACTTGTGACATTTGTACCAAACTAATAGAAGATGTTAGCAATAGGGGAAACTGGGCATGGGTGTGTGGGAATTCTCTGAGTTATCTGAATCTTTTCAGTAAGTAAAAAATAGGGTTTTTAAAAAAATTTCCTTATGATCCTTTCTATTCAAGCCCTTCTCTCAACCTCATCTCTGGCGACTACTGATCCATTTATTCTCTGCCTCTATATTTTGTCTTTTCTAGAAAGTCATGAGGGCCAGGGATATAGCTCAATGGAATAATTGCTTGCCTGGCAAGTACAAGGTCCTGAGTTTAATCCCTGGTACCACCAAAACCAAAAGGTATAATTTTTGAATGCCGTGAGACTTACTTCATATATCATACATACATGGAATCATACATAGCCTTTGTGTCTGGCTTCCTTCACATTAGTCTAATTACTTTGAGATTCACCCATGCCATCCTAGTGTATGCGTCCTTACTGCAGAGCAGAATTCCAATGAGTGTCTGTTCAGTAGTTCGCTTATCTAAGCAGTGCATACATGGGATATTTCCACTTTAGGAAGCATGTGTATAAAGCCTCTGTAACTATATAGGTGCAACTATTGTATGTTTACTAGGATGGCTGCGATAAAGAGGCAAACAATAACACATGGTGGCGAGGATATAGAGAAACCGGAATCCTCACACATTGCTAATTAGCATATAAAATGGCACTGCCAGTGTCTGCCATGTAGTAAATATGGTGGAAATGTTTCATCAATAACAGACCCCAATCAGCAGTCCAAAGTAGGCCAGTCCTAAGGACAGTTAGATTAGTGGTTATGAGAGTGGGAAGAAAACAAAATAGGCTGTTTGGTTTTTTTAGAACCAATAAAAAGTTCTAAAATTAGATAGCAACAATATTTGCATAGTTTCATGACTATACAAAAACCCTTGAAGGCCAGCCAGATAGCTCAGTGGATTAAAGAGAACACTTAAGCAGATGCAAGGACAGGGATTTGATCCCCAGTGTGCCATGCTGGCTGAGGTGGCAATAGAGTCAGGGTGTGGTGGTGCATGCCTGTAATCCCAGCACTTGGGAGGCTGAAAACAGGAGGACCACTGTGGGTCTGATCTAGGTAGTGAGACCCTGTAGACCTTGTATTAAATACATTTTTAAAAAAAGCCTCAAGCGTACCTTTTTTTGGGGGGGTTTCTTTTTAGGGAAGAATCTACGGGGTGTCAGGGTCTCACTACTAGGTCAGACTCATAGTGATCCACCTGTTTACAGCCTCCCGAGAGCTGGGATTACAGGCACACGCTACCATGCTCAGTTTCAATTGCCATCTCAGTGAGCCCTAAGGGGTGGGGCCGACATCTAAAGTGTACATTTGTAAAAGGATGACATTATGATACATGAGCTATAACTCAATAGAGCCACTGTTGTGAAAAGTATTTCCATAGAGGTGTTAGCATAAATATATTTTTTCTCCAAATAAATATCTAAGAGTGGAATTGCTAGGTCATAAGGTAGATATATATGTAACCTGGAGGAAGCTGCCACACTCACTTCTGAAATCTCTATAGCATTTTGCATGCCTACGATCAATATATTTGTAAGATGCTTTTAGTTACTCCACATCCTTATTAGCATTTGGTATGGTTTTGGGGTTTCTTTGTTTTGCTCTGGATAGTTTATTATTAGACATGTAGCAAGTCATCACTGTAGGGTTTTTATTCACACATAATATTTGCATATCTTTACGGGGCATTATGAGATTTTTTTTTAGTTGGTATGAAGACTGAACACAGGGCTTTGAATGTTTGAGGAAAGAACTTTATCACTGACTTATACCTCTGACCTTTCTGAAATTTTATTTTGAAGCAAGATCTCAACAAGTTGCCTTATAATCTTTCTACTTCAGCCTCCAAAATAGCTACAGTTACATTATGATAATCTGATACATGTATACAATTTGTAATAAATCAGATTAGAGTAATACATACTTCTATTTCTTTAGACATTGATCATTTTTATGTCAGGAATTTCACGCTCTTTAAGTCATTTTGACAGATATCTTAGACAGCTGTAACCAATAGTTATGCTTCTATGCCGAAGAAAACCAGAACTGACTCATCTTCTCTGTGTTTTAATGCCATAGTGGTTTTAATTTGCATTTCCTTTATGGTTAAAGATGCTTAGAGCGCAAAGGAAAAATCCTCACATATTTTTTCTATCTAAGGTGAAATGTCCATTCAAATCTTTTGTTCATTTTCATTGAATTATTTTCTTATTTTTAAACTGCAAGAGTTCTTTATATATTTTGGATACTTTTCCAGATGTGTTTTGCAAATGTGTTCATTTGTAGTTTGCCTTTTCATTTTCTTAAGAGTATCTTTTGAGAAGGAAAGTATTCAGTAAAGACTAATTTGTCAGCTTTTGCTGCTCATGTGTCATAAAAAATGTTTGCAAAATAAAGTCCCTAAGATCTTTGCCTATGTTTTCCTCTAGAATACTATGGCTCTAGGTTTTTACATGTAGGCCCATGATTCAGTTAAAGCCAGTTCTTGTCTATGGTTCTGGATATGGGCCCAGGCTTGGATTTTTTGTATTTGGATTCTTATTGTTTCAGCACTATTTGCTGAAAACATCATTTTTTGTTTCACTGAATTGCCTTTGAACATTGTGGGGAGTCTCCTGTGATCTGGACTGGAGTTTTATTGAATCTCCTCAATTTGAGGAGAACTGTCCTCTTGACAATATAGAATCCTCCAATCTATGGAAGTTGTATAGCTCTCTAATACTTTAGATTTTCTTTTCTTTTTTTGTCTTTTTAAGAGAGGGTCTCACTATGTAGTTCAGACTGGCCTTGAGCTCATTTTTGTAGCTCAGGCTGGTCTTGAACTTGCACTGGTCCTCCTATCTCAGCCTCCCAAGTGCTGGGATTACAGGCGTGTGCCACCACACTGGCTAGATTTTCTTTTTGTTCAAATTTTTCTTTATACTGCATCTTTCTTTTCTTCCCCTCTCTGCCCAGGGACCAACTAAGCCTGAGCATTGAGCTATATTCCGAGGCCCTTTGAGAGGTTTTTTGAGATAGGTTCTTTCCAAGTTGCCCAGGTAAGCTTAAACTTTTCGTACATTCAGTCTTTCTGCCTCAGCCTTCCAGACTGCTGGGAATGCAGGCATGCATCACCATATTGGGCTGCCTTATATCCTTTAAAGCTACTTTATTATATCTTTCTGGTGAATCAAACACTTCATCATTATGTGGTCATCATCTCTATGTCTACTGATGTATTTTGTTTTGAAATCTATTTTGTTTTGTATCAAAAGAGCTATATCAATCCCCATACGATTATATTTCCTTAGGGTTTTATTTTCTTTTATAATTTTCTTTTATTTTGAAAAATAAAAACAAGAGCTAGAAAAACAAAAGCAAAGACAAAAACAGGGTAACATACAACAGTACACACATTACAGATTTTCAAAACAAAAATATCCAACCAACAGTGATTGATATATTAAGTTTAGTTCTCTTATTGTATTTTACTTTTTGAGTTAGAGTCTTGCTATATTGCCCAGGATGGGCCTCGAACTTGCAATTCTCGTGCTTTGGCCTCCTGAATACCTGGGATTACAGGTGAGTTCACTTAATTTTATTATAATTATTTCTATATCTATATAAGTTTATGCTATCCTACTTTAGGATATCTACTAGTCTCAATTTCTCTGTTTATTTTTCTCCCTTCTTGTCTTTTTTAAACTGAGTTATTTTGGCTTGCTTTTCTTACATCACTTTTTCTCTCCATTAAAACAAAATATACTAATTCTAGTTTTATTTGCTTAGCTGTTGTTCTTGAAATTTTTACCATACATATTTATTTAACAATATCTAATTGTATTGAGCTGTTTTCATTGTTAAAATGCCTGAGTCTAGGTATTTCACAAAGGGAAAGGGATTCATGTCACCCTAGTTTCAGAGGCTGATAGGGGAAGACAGGTGGCTGTGCTGACTGAGCCTCTGATGAGGGTCTCACACTGATGATGTCACAGAGGCAGGCACATGCACAAACAGAGGAGGAAAGACTTGCTCTAGGCCTAGCTACTCACTCCCTAACTAGAGTTTCATGAGAACTACATGAATCTCTTTCAGAGGTGATGAAAACTCCAGGGCCTGATACCTCATCCCACACCTCTACTCTTATGGACTCTACCGGTGATCAACATCATGTCACTTGGGACCAAGCTCCTAGCGTATGAGCCCTAGGGAACTGCATTTGAGCCATGCCCAAACCATAACACTAGCGCCAAACAATGCTTGGACATACTCCTTAATCTTCAGATACAAGGGAT
The DNA here is from genome assembly GCA_004027915.1 of Capromys pilorides. Classification (NCBI taxonomy): domain Eukaryota; kingdom Metazoa; phylum Chordata; class Mammalia; order Rodentia; family Capromyidae; genus Capromys; species Capromys pilorides. The sequence continues at coordinate 18,986 of PVKN010002647.1, forward strand.
TTAGAATATGTAGGACAGACTGCTATCATTTTCCAACATCTCAGATCCATTTTTCTTTCACATCACAAGTGAAATGCTTGTTTCAAGACTAGAGGTGGAGCTGAGTGGCAGGGCACTTGCTGGCTCTTCCAAGACCCAGGGTTCAATCCCCCATGTGGAAGGAAGGAAGAAGGGAAGAGAAGGGAAGGAAAGGGAGAAAGAGGGGAAAAGGAGGGGGGAAGGGGGAGGAAGGGAAGAGAAAGGAAAGGAAAAAAGGAAGAGAGAAAAAGAAGGGAAAGAGGAAAGAAGAATGGGAATTGTTACTTCATACAGATGATTTTTAATGAGCTTCCCATGCACCTTCTGTCTTCTGTGTTCATGCCTCTCTCACATCTCAGGGTGGCCTTCTGGAGTCATTTTCCTTCTTGAAGTCCATCTGTTTGAAGTTTCTTTAGAGCACTCTCAGCTTTTCTTTACCTATAAATGTTAAATGGCATGTACTTTTTTTCTTTTGTCTTGGTTCTTGAAAGGCTCTTTCATTGGTCATAATTTGACCTAAGTTGACCTTTCATTGCTGTTCACTTGAGAAGTCCAATTGCAGTCTCAGTCTCTGCCGTGGCCTTGGAGAAGCCAGCTCACGTTCCGGTGTCCCTCTGGAGACAATCTATCCCTTTCTAGTGGTGACTTTCATCATCTCTCTGCTTTGGCTGTCTGTGGCTTCAATAAAATGTGCATAAACATGGGTTTATTTTTATATATTATGCCTGAGACACTCTGTGTTCCTTGACTCTATGGATCTGTTTTTTGTCTCTCTTAGAAAAGCTAATACCATTTTATCTTCAAAAATTGCCACTTTCCATTTAGTTTCCTTCTTCTGTGACAAAATATATGACAAAATATATCTTCTTTCTGTTCTTTGCACCCCTGAATCACTCTTCATATCATCCAACTTCTTACCTGTCTTTGCTTTCTTCTTCATAAATAACTTCTGGTTTATTAATTCTCTATTCAATTGTTTCTTGTTTATTGAATTTTAGATTTTGAAATAACATTTTTCATTCTGGAAGTTCTGTTTTCTTCCGAATCTATCTAACTCTACTTGTTTCACGTGCTCATCTTTGATCGTGTCTTTCATTTTTCTAAGTGTCTCGCGGGCAGCCACTCACTACTGTGTTCCTCTGCTGTGTTTTTCCTTTGTGCTGACCCGCAAGCCTGGTGGCCAACCTTCCCAGGCTTAAAGTTTCACAGAGGAGCTCCCTGCTTTCCTGTTCTCTGTGGGGTCCTTCTGGCCTAACTAGGGAAGCTCTCCTCCACATTGTGTTGACTTCCTCCTATAAGAGTAGCACAACCCAGGGTCACTCCAACCTCGAGAACATTATCTCAAAGGAAGTTCGCCTTTCCTCTGCCTCACCCCTAACTCAAGTTCATCAGCACCACATAAAAAAAAAAAAAAAAGGCTATGGAACACCAGCATTGAACCAGCTCCTCTCTAGGCAGCTGCCGATCAGGCCAGCTAGCTGACCTTCTGCACCTCCAAATCCAGCACCCTGGGATTGCTTCCCAGTGTCCTCCACTGAAGCCCAGCATAGAATTTCCTGCTTTACCCTCCTCCATAGCATATCTCCTCCTGTCATATCTTGTTTATTTGCTAAATCACTTATTGTATGACATTCATACTCACTAAAATGTGACAACTCGCTCATTTATGTGTCCTTGGCAACTAGTGCAGTGCCCAAAATGTACATGTTTAACAATTAGGTGATGGATGGATAAGAAATTAGACATAACGCCTGCTTCCAAAACACTCCCAGTCTGGCAGACAAGACAGACGGGAACAGTTGTGGCAGGGAAAGTAACTTCAGTCACCGGGGCAGGGAGCACGCAGAGGACCTTGCTCTGGATCTGGGGTTAGAGACCACGCCCTGGCCCAGCCTGGCAGGGAGTGGGGCTGTGCAAAGCTGAGGCTGCAAGGCCATGCCATTGTCCCTCTGCAAACGCAAAGCATGGAAAGCATGTGCCAGGCAGAGAAGGGCCTGAAGATAAGAAGCTACTCAGGGAACTGAAAGTGGATGAAGAAGGAGGAGGCAGGAGTAGGGGCAGATGGACAGGAGAAGAGGGCACAGGACAGACCCCCGGGCCTTCAGGGCAGTCAGTCCCACCTGGCTTGGCAGTGAGGAAGGAGCGTGTGGAAGAGGTTCAAGGGCAAAGGACGCGCAGTGTGCTGAAGGATGGGAACTTGTTTCTGGCTTCTGGGTTGGAATTGGGAGTGGAGAGGCAGTGAGGGCGGTGAGGATGCTCACGGGGCATCCTGATGGGGTGCTGGGTGCAGGCCAGACCTCTGGGAGTTCTGATGGTGGCCTTGGCTGGAAGTGGGAATACAAGGAGAAGCCTGAGCTGAGCACGTTGTGAGCGGGGACTCACCTGGCAGGTGACAGAGCTGCGGGGTTGGCATGGGCTGGGTTGATTTGAAGAGTAAAGAATCCACAACCCAAGCTCTGAGACTGTGCTGTCCTCAAGTGCGGCTTCCAGGCTTAGCTCAAACAAAAATGAATGTGCAAGACACCCTGCTCAATTTGAATTCCAGAGAAGCAACGAGTCAATTTTAGCGTAAGTTTGTCTCCAAATTTGGGCTTCCTGTGTTACATCTGGAAGCCCTTCTTTCAGCTGTGCCCCCACTTGCACTTTGCTGGAAGAACAGAAACAAACCATACAGAGGCCCCTCATCAGTGGTCCCTCAGCGCATACCCACCATCCCTTCTACAAGTGCCACTGCAGGGAGCCCGGCGTCCCGGAATAGTGGTCCTCGAAACCTGCCCCATTCCGTCTTCCCAGAAGCCCCCAAGAGCTGGCCCCAGTGTCCAGCCTGGGCTGGGCCAGGTCTCTGTTGGGAGTGAGGGGAGGCCACCAAGACCCCACTATACTTCCTAGAGTATAACTAGGAAGTGGTCCCCATTCAGAACTTGGATCCCAATAAATCTCAAGGACACACGCTTGGGCCCTTTCTGAGAAGTACTAGACTGCATGTGTCACTATGGCCACATCTTTCCTCAGGTTTGCTGGGGTCTGGAGACCAGGCTGGGAGTCCTCAGCAGGGCCCTACATCATGGGCTGCAAGCCTGGCCACCATGGGAGCTGTGGTCACTAAAACTGGGTGTGGCCCAAGTGGCTGTGAAGCCTCAGCCTCCTCAGGGGTGCGGTTAGTCAAGGCCCACCCAAGGCCTGGGGAGCTGCTTAGCCCAGGGTGCTCTAATGGAGACTCACATCATGCTGCCCAGAGTCACAGTGGGAAAGAGGCTCTCTCTGTGGAGCAGCTGGAGAAGAAGACTCAACTCCAGGGCCACCAGAGGCTAGGGAGCTGGGAGACAGGAGACAAGGTAACAGCCTGAAGACTGTCCAGAATGGGGAACATTCCTAGCACAGCAGAGGCCAGAAAGGCTGGAGTAGAAGAGGGCAGATTTGAAGATACCTGAGCCTGGGATGAGACAGCTGGGTCTCTGAACCCCAGTAAACACTGTTGTTAGTGATAATCATGAAATAGGAACAGCCACGTGCGGAGTCCTAACTCTGGGCTAAGGCTCTGCACGTGCATCCTTTTACCGAATGTTCAAAATAGGAATTACTACTGGCTTTATTGTACTGGCTCCATTGCATGGGAAAACTAAGGCACAGAGAGATTTCGTGGCCCATCTGATCACACAGCTGGCAAGCGGCAGAGCTGGCACTGGAACTCGGGCAGTCTGGCCCCAGAGCCCGCACCGTTCATCAGCTGCTAAGGAGATATTTGCATCCTGAAATGTACAGACACACAAAGGAAACGCTGGCAGGACACAGACAGGGCTCTGATTCCCTGCCTGTGCGGTTCAAGTTCATAAAATCTATTTGATGGTGGGGGTGGTCCCTGAGCATCTGTCCCAGCCAGTGACCTCTGACAGCTGCACTGGGAAAAGAGACAATTGGATGTGTAAACAGGATTACAGTTGCCTCCTGTGGTCATGCAGTTGGTGGGGTCCTGGGGGTGATAGACTGCATCAGATCCACAGACAGGTGATGGCAGCATTTCCAGAAGCGATTGTGAGGCCAATGCCGCTACGCACAAGTCACCCGCGCCCCCTGGCGTCCATCCTGGGAAAGGCATGGGTTGCTTGAGCTTTGTCTTCCACTTGGTAGGCCAGCCAGGTTTAGGACAATGGTGAGTCTCTGCGTTCATGGCTGGAGCTTGGGGCCTGGAACCCTGACCCTAAGATCCACCATCCAATGGCCCAGTCATCCTCAACCAGGCCGTTGAGGTCCAGGGGACTCAGCTGGAGGGAAAGAAATACCTTTTCTGACCCTGAGGAGGTCCTTGGCCTGGGCTACTGATCTACAAAACAACAAGGCTCTCAGAACAACTGGACTTCCTGGTCACTGGAGGAGTGGGCTGGGAGCTGAAGTTGTCATCATTTCAGAGTTAAAGGAAAAGTGGCCTTAGGCATAGGCTGGAGTCTGGGGCTCTAAGGGCTAGGCAGGGACCAGGGACACAGTATGGTCTGGTCCTCTCCAGGAGGAAGGTAGAGATCTGGCCCCTATGAGGCAGGTGGGGGTCATGGGAGGGAACTCCAGTGATATCCCTCCCATTTTATTCATGACTCACAAAGCTGCCAGGTTAGGCAGGACCAGAGCCTCTTTCCTCCATATCTCAGATGGAAAAACTGAGGGTCCATGAGAGATGACAGCCCCAAGGGCCACAGCAAGACACAGAGCCAGGCCTAGAACAGCACTCAGGCCGTGCTCTGCCTGCAGGCCTGCCCAGCTATGCTGCCCTGGGTGGGTCTAGCCCTATCTGTCAGCATGTCTCATGCCTCGTGGAGCTGGCAAAGGCTCCCTGGAGAGAATGGGGCCTTAGGTCCAGCCTTTAGGGGGAACCAGAGCCTCAGGCTGCAGGTTCTAGAAGGCTGGGGCTCCAGGCCAGGGAGCCTGGGTCAGTGCGTGGTCTGGGAGGAGCTGAATGCTTCCATCTCTGCCTTGGCCTCCACTTCTGAGCGGTACCTCTGGGAGCAGAACCACAGGAAGAAGAAGAAGCCTGCAAGGAAAGGCAGATTGGTGGGCCTGTCCTTGACCAGCCAGGGAGCATGCCTAGAACCCAAGAAGCTCTGTGCCTGGAGTACCCCAGAGTACCTCAAGAGCCTCTCCCCATTACAGCATAGAAGAGGTGGGCTTGAGACACGTGATCCACCACTGGCCTGCAGATTGGGTGCTGCCCCCTCCACCCCTTGCCAGCTTGGCGCGTGGAGCTGTGGATACAGCCTTGCACTTGCCCTTTGGGCGGTGAACACCCTGCCACTTCTACAACCCCAGTGGGCTCCCTGCCAGCCCCGTGGGCTCTGCCTACCATACAGTGAGTTGAAGATGCTAAAGAGGAAGAGCTGGGGCAGCAGGAAGACCCCAAAGGAGAAGAAGGCCAAGGCCCAGGTGGTGCCCAACAGCACTGTGAGGCCCAGCACAGTGACTGTGTCTCGGCAGGCTCTGGGGCCCGGCCCTTTCTTCTGCGCTCGCAGCCTTCGCAGCACACGCAGCGCCCAGGCCAACACCACCAGGTTGAAGAGGATTGTGAGACCAGCGTAGCCCATGACCAGGACACCATGCACCACAGGACTCTGCACCCAGCACCTGCACAAGAGGGGCAGAACACCAGGGTCAGGGTGGGGCCAGGTACACTTGGGCCGCTGGATCATCCCCCTTTTGTTCTCCTTCCTTCCTTCCATCCCATATTTCTTCTTTTGTTGCCATTATTGCTGCTGCTGCTGCTGCTGCTGCTATTCCTAGGATTTGAACCCAGGACCTTTCTACTGAACTGCATCCTCAGCCCTTTTTTGTTTGCTTTATTTTTTGTTATTTTGAGACAGGATCTCAACTCCCTGGGCTGGCCTCAAACTTGCCATCTTCCTTCCTCAGCCTCTCAGAGTCCAGGGAATACAGGCATGCACCATCATGCCCAGCCCCTCAGCGTACCCTACTCGCCACTCCTTGCCTGAAACCATTGCTCCTTGCCTGAGAGGGCACATGGTGAAGCCTTGGTCCAGCTTTCCAGCAAGGCCACCTTCCACTCCGTCTCTTTGTAAAGCAGCCCTGTGCTTTCTCTTCAGCCACAGCCATCCCGCAGGGTCTACACCTGCCCCAGCTGAAAGCTCTTCTCTTCCTGCCTTCTCTACCCAGCTCTTGCCCTTGACACAGCCAGCTTCATGCTGCTGCTACAGCCTACTGGGTCCCGGACCCAGGTCCTCTCTCTTGGAACACTGCCTCCTACCCTCTCTGTGCAGTGAAATCCCTGGTGTGGCGGCCTCTCTGCCTAGACTGAACCAGTGCACCCTGCCTTCTGGAGTAGTGAGCAGCATGGGCAGGGGCACCTTGACGCCAGAGCAGCGTGCAGAGGCAGGGTGGAGGGCACTGTCCCCAAGGGCTCAGCACACCCAGAGACCTGATTGGCATAGGTAGGCCTGGTCCTGGGCCCTCCTCTCACCCCAGTGGGACTCCAGGCCACGTGCCGATGTCACAGGCTGCCCCCCACCCATGGCGATGGTCCTTGAGCAAGAACCTAACCAGCCCAATTATGCAGATGAGGAAACTGAGGTTCTGGTTCCAAGCCACATTCTAGTGAGAGCTTAAGATGAGACCTGAAGCCCCTTGGTCCGAGCCTAGAGTCTGTGCCCCTAACTGTCTCAGGCCCTGCCCAGGTGCTCAGCATGGGCACCGCAGTCACCAGGTCCATCAACATCATTCTCAGGATTCATCCATGTCAGTGAGCACCGTGTGGATCCTTCGATCTCATCAGACAGTGTTCTGCCACAGCTCATAAATCCTGTGTCCTACCAGTGGGTAGGTGAACCATGCTCAAGAGATCTCGGTGGGGTTTGTTTGTTCCTTTGAGATTGCTTGGGTTTTGGTGTGTGTGGCCCTATGGAATGCTAAGTCACACCTCCCTGGAGACACCAACCTGATCCCCTTGAGGAGACTGACTCTGTCTCCCTGACTCTGCTCAGAGCCCTCAGTGACCCTTGATGCTGGGTGGGTCCAGTAGTTGGGGACCACAGCTCTAATGCCAGCTGCCTGGGACCAAGCTCCAGCTTTGCACTGAGTGTCTAGACCTCCTTGGACTGCTTCTTAAACAGTCTGTGCGTCAATTTCCTTGACTATAAAATGAGGTGACCACAGGCCCCCTTGGCCAAGCAGCGCTAGGCTGCTAGGTTCATCTCTAGGCTGTTACAGGGCAGCCCATGGCCACCCTGAGCTGGTATCGGTCAAAAAGGACCGTAAAGGCATTAGAGTTTCATATGTTGGTATTTGGAAATGTGGTCTGATGACAAAAGGCTTAAGGTCCCAGGGCAGAAGAGGAGGTGGCAGTCAAGCCCCACCCCCAGGCCCACCTCTGCTGCCTCCTCGAAGCCCTACATTTCCTAACCCCAGGGCTTACCCCCACCCTCTTCCAGTGCCAACCCCAACAACACTGTCTTCTCCCACTAGGAGGGTTGAAGGGGCCTGGCAGTGCCCTGTGCCCTACTCTCAGGGTGCCCATGCAGGTGTCAACAAAACCTATGAGTCTGGAGGCAGAGTCACCAGGTGTAGGCCAACCCACACAGCAGTCCACAACTGGAGGGTGACACTGGGTGGTGTAGCTATGTGCCCATGTGCCACCAGGATGTAAGAGCCTGTCCTGTGGCTCCCTAGAGTTATCCAGCACAGGGTTCCACACTGCTTCTGTGGGAGACACCTGGATCCGGCAGAAGGGATGGGTAAAGCCCCCTGAAGGCTGCCTCATGTCAGTCTTGGCTCTCTCTCTCTTCTTCTCATTCAGGGCCTTGCCTCTGAGATAAACCAGGTGGGCCTTCTGCCCTGATGGGACACTCACATGGACATGTTCTGGAAGCCTGTGCCATTATTCTGGTTGTGGGTGATGGGGATCACATAGGGTCCATACACTGAGCTCTTGATAATGAGGAGAAGCAGCACCAGGAAGGCTGGGACCCCTGGAATGGGACAAAGGGTCAGAGAGGGTTGGCCCTGTGCCTGGGCCTAGGAACAGAGAACAGTGCAGGTAAGGGCAGGGGGAGGAGATTGTGCTGAGCTCCAGCCTTGCGTGGGGTCCAACATGAGAACAGTGAGCTAGAGGGAGTGGAGACAGGATTTTTGTTTTTGTGGCATCAGGGATTGAAATCAGAGGCTCTCCTAACCCTTCTCCAAGGTGACTCTAGTGACAGCTCTAGGACAGAATGGGAATGGCACTAGTGGTGGTCACAGTGGGGACAAAGGTGGCAAGGAAAGAATAGTGGGAGAGAGGGAGAAACCTAGTAAAGAACTAGAGACAATAAAGAAAGGGGCTAAGATAGTGAAATGGGGGCCCCTGACAATGGAGTCAGTGGTAACAAAAGGAGGAGGGTGAGGGGATGGTGGGAGACAGTGAAAGTGATGGAAATGATAGCGATGGAGTGGAGCGGTGGAGACTAGGGCAGTGGTGATGCTGTTGGAAGTCGGGGTGGAGTAGAGAGTTGGTCGTGGAGGGGGAGGAGGTGATGATGGTGGAGAGTTGGAGGTAGAGGTGGTGGAGCTGATGGGAGACGTGATGGTGCTCACGGAGGTGGCCCATGCGATAGTGATGGGTTAGAGGTGGAGGTGGATGTGAAGGATCTGATGGTGGTGGAGGTGGTGCTGCTGGAGGCGGAGGAGATGGTGGCAGTCATAACAGCAGTCATGGGTTAGAGATGGGTAGAGGTCATGGTGGTAGAGACGGTGCCGTGGGAGGTGGAGATATTGATGAAACCAGTAATGTAGAAAGCAGTGGTGGGTGTGAAGGGGACGGCGGCTGCACTATGGAGGGACATTCTGTTGAGGAAGAGAGTGCAAGGGGTCAACTCCCTGTTCACTGAAGGCCTCAGTGGGCATGCGGGGAGGGCACTGGCTCACCCCAGCCCAAGGCACAGAGCTTGAGCACGTAGCGGTGGATGTAGGTATTGTAGACGCGCCCCAGGAGAAGATAGAGGTTGAAGCCCTCAATGGCCATCCAGGTGAGGCAGCTGAGCAGGGCGTAGTGCAGGAGGGCAGCCAGCGCCCTGCACACAGCCCCGGAGGGTGCGGCCAGCACAGAGCTCACGAGGAAGGCGACATTCAGCAGCAGCACGGAGATGTGCAGGTTCACGTGGATGCATCTTATGGAATCGTTCTGCTTCCTGCAAGAGGGAGCGCTGCCTGGAGACATCGCTCAGGCATTGCCACCCTCTGAAGAGGATTCTGAGGTGATCAGGGCAGGGACCCGACAGCAGCCACTGGTCTGCAGGGCTGAGCAGGAGCCCAGATGGGGAAAAGCAGGGTGTGGAGCAGCGGTAGACGGGCGAGCAGCGCCAAGGCAGGGAGTACCTGGCATAGAGGTGCAGCCCGATGGTGAGCAGCGAGGCCACAGCGGACACGCTGCAACCCACGAGGGAGATGTACTTGAGAGGCACCAGCAGCTCTGCAGGGACTGGGGCCGGGGACAGTTGCTGTGGGAGGGATGGGGGGCAGCAGGCCCGAAGCATGGAGGTGCCTCCCAGGCTCCACCAGCAGGACCACAGTGGCCTCCTCTGCCCCTACCCCACCAGCCTAGCCCAGCCCAGCCCCAGCTTGACTGAAGCCAAGGCACACCATCCCGTGACTTCTGCCTTCCACAGCTCCCCTCCCCCACCCTCCTCCACTCTGTGTGCACACAGGTGTGTGGACAGGAACCTTACAAAGCCCTTTCTCTTCTGCTTGTAGAGACTGGCTCAGGACGCGAGCATAGGACACACATTAAGCTAGCAGGACTCACTCCCCAGGCAGAATTAGGGCAGAATTAGGTAACAAACTGTCCTTCCCCTGGCCTGAAAGCTACCATAGGATGAGCTAGAATTGCCAGCAGTCCTATTGCTATCTTGAGGGTTGACCATGCCTGAGGGCTAAGCCAGCACAGGGCAGGCTCATGTGAAGAACAAAGTCCTGTCTTAGGGAATAGTCAGCCCTCTGGATCAATACTTGCCTGAAGCATAACCCAGCCTTTTCAGGGACTGTGTGTGTGTGTGTGTGTGTGTGTGTGTGTGTGTGTGTGTGTGTGTAACCAATCTGAGTTGGATTTTCTGTCCCTTATACCAGGCTTTGCTTTTCCTTCTACTGCAGGCCCTGGGCTCTCTGGCTCCACCCCCTTACCCAGGCCAGAAGTGCACCTACCATGAGAACTGCAAAATAGGTGAGGTGGTTACAGCGGCACAGCACCTGGGAAGGCGAGGGCTGCTCAGTGCGGCAGCCCTCAGGGCTCCAGGCCCCCCAGCGGTGCTTGCTGGCTCCCTTCTTCCAGAAGACACAGGTCAGAGTGTAATCTTCCTGGGGGGAGATGTGGAGTTGGTCCCACAGGTGCTGAGAGGGGCCACAGATCAGGGAATGGGGAAGTCCCACGGGTCAATGGAGACTCAAATGCACCCTTGTCAACACTTGACAAGGCACTGGCTAGGCAGTGATGGGCCCAGGCCAACCTCACCTCCACCACGGGCTCTCAGGGACCTAAGCAAGTCAATAAACTTTGATGAGACTCTATTTATCCATCTGAAAGGTGAGATCATTCAGGCCCAGAGCATCAGGCTATCACAAGAGTCTCACTAGCCTTGCACACAGTTGCTGTCCCTTGGCTGCAGCTGTCCCTTTCTGCTCAGCCATGGGGAGCATGCATTATCCAAACCCCAGCCCAGCACGGGACAGAGAAATTCTGCTGCAGCCCTCCGCCCAGGTGGTGGGGAGCTGGGCAAAGGACTAGGGCCAGGGCATCTCAGAGTAGAGGCTGTGCCTTGGCCTCGAAGGACTTGATTTTCATTTTAACAAAGGCTATTAAAGTGGCAAAGCCCAGCAATTACAAGGAAAGGACAATAGTGAAGCTTAGTACAGAAGCCGAGGCTGGTGGTGCATGCCTATAATCTGGCACCCTAGGAGGCTGAGACAGGAGGACTTTGAAGCAGGAGTATCACTAGTTTGAATCTTATGTGAGTAACTTAGTAAGACCTTATCTCAAAACACAAAAATTTTTAAAGGGCTGGGCATGACTCTCAGTGCAAACAGGGTAAGTTAAAAAAAAAAAAAAAAAAAAAGTACAAAACAGTCCTCACAAAACTACAGGGTAGACACAGCAGAATAGTGCTCAGGTTTTCCAGGGATGATAAGGACAAGGAAGCAAGAGAATCAGGCTGGCACCCAGCCAGTGACCAGCACCTGCACCATACTTCCTTTGGGAATGCCCTCCTTGACCCCATGTATCCAGGCCTGGCCAGTTCACACATGTCATCTTTCTGGGCAGAGACCAGCTCAGGGACAGGCCCATGACCCAGCTGAACCTTTAGAATCCTGGAATCCTGATTTGCACTGACGAGGCAGAGCATTCTGGGAAAAGGGCAAGGAAACCTGTTACTTCAGCATCTGCCTTGACACAGTACGAAAACCAAAGCAGAATACAACAGCTGAGAACTGGAGACAGTCTGAACGGCGAGAGAGCAAGGCAGTCACCGGGCATTTCACCCATGTAAGCCAATCCATGTAAGACGGCTTGAGATGGTTTCCTATCCCCAGCAACTAGAAGAAGCCTGATAAATGGGTGCAGTGACCAAACCCTTCCTTGGCAGGAATTCTCACTGTGTGATGGATTTAAGTCAGCTTCCTTCCAGGGTAGCACCACAGCTCTGAGTCATACCAGTCTGAACACTGAATCTAATCTTGGAGCCAAGCCGAGGACAGCCACAGAGGGGACAGGGATGGGTAGAAATGTGGGTGCCCCCAATAGTACCAAGCTTTGGTTGTGCCAGAAGCTGATGTTGACCAGCTCCCTGAGGTTGCTCACACGTCTTTGATCTAGCTGAGCTCCCAGGACATAGTTATTGAGCAGGGTTGAATTGTTGTCATCCTGAAACACAAAAGAGTTAAGTGCAGGGGTATAGGGGAGTCCCTGGATAAGGTTGCAACCTTTTGGGATGAAGAGATAGCTCAGCAGACTAAGTACCTGCTTAGGCAAGTGCAGGGACTGGGGTTCAATCCCCAGTACCACATGATGTGCTGGCCCCACCCATGGGTGCACTGAACTGACCACTAAGTCTGGGCATGGTGGTGCCTGCCTATAATCCCAGTGCTGGGGAGGCTGAAAACAGAAGGATCACTATGAGTTGGAGCTGTGTAGTGAGACCCTGTACCAAACACATAAAAAGATTGCATCCTTCTTCCTAGCCCTTGCTTCCAAGCTAGCACAGCCTCCGTGTGTCCAGGTGGCTGGTTTCAGCTCAGCTCCCCTGCCCACCTCCAATCTGTCTGTCACAATTCAGCCTCATCCTCTCACCTTACTGCTACCCTAGCTCACTTGCAAAGCCAAGGTTGAAGGGCACCTTCTCCAGAAGTCCTCCTGGCCCCAACCCATCTGCCTCATCCATTGGTCTGTATTTCCATGGTCATACTGACCTAGTGCTAACATTACATTGCCGAGGTCCTGCTTTAAGTGTCTACATGGAGAGTTCTCTAAGAATAGAGACTGTGTGCCTTGTGCCTGCATCCAGCACAGGCAACCACAAATTGGGTTTCTTAATCTCATGTGCGGCTTGCAATCGCACCTCGCTATAGCCAGTAAGGTAATGGGGGCCCAGCTCAGGGGCCACAGTGCATGGCTGTCTACAGTCCCCCAGGAGGAGTAGGCACCACCCTCCTCTGTGCCCTCTGCTGACCTGGAAATAGGTGGTGGTAAAGAAGTAGATGCAAATGAGCCGCAGCTCCTTTGGCCGGGCAGGGATTGAGCAGGCGTTCTGGGTCAGCTCAGCAGGGAAATGCATGGCGTGCCAGGCCCGGGCCTGTGGGGGCAATGGGCAGGCTGAGCCCAGGGTCTGGGGCCCCCAGGAGGGCCCCACACCTTGGGCTATTCCTGGCTTCTGGGGCAGCTCCCTCTGGAGCCAGTCCCTGCAGAAGCCATTCCTCCTGACTCCCCAGCCCCGTGCTTTCCATCATGCTGTCCCAGCTGCATCTGGGTGATTTCCCCACCAGCTGGAACCCACAGGAGCAATCTCCACAACCAGCACCCCACACCTACCAGGCATTCGGAGTGCTAAGAAGGGCAGGGTTCTGACTTTTCCCACCCCTCTACTCCCTGGACCTGACCATAGCCACAGGCAGGAAGACTGAGTCTTTGAGAGCCACATTCACCTTCCTTTCTGTTGCTCCCCACCAGTTTGCATGAGAAGCTCCAGCCTATCTGGAAGAAGCCTGGGCTGGAGACAGGGCATTGAGGGCTGGGAACACCTGGACTTTATATCCCTGCGAGACTTGGGGCAGAGCTGCCACCGACGGCCTGGCCTCTGACCTGGGGATTCTGCTCCAGAGTAGCACTGTTCAGGGCGAGACCAGTGAAGTTGCAGCCCAGCTTGATGACCAGAGACTGGATGGTTTTCGTGTGCAAGTTTAGCATGTGTTCATGGAAGGTGGCATTCAGCAGCCCTTGCTCCAGGAGATGGACTTCACTGCAGGCAGGACACAGAACCAGGGGCAGAGCCAGGAGAGGGGGCTCAGAGCCTAGGAGGACAGAGCCTCCCATCCCCACCCTTCCCCCATCACTCCCACCTCCAGACCCTGTCACCTCTGCCTTCCCCCACTGCACCCTTCCTCCTTTCCTGATTAACTCTTGTTCAGGTCCCAGTTTGCTGTCACCTCCACCAGGAAGTGTTTCCTGACAGCTCTGCCCACCCAATGAGCAAAGCATCCTGTCATTTCAGCCAGTGATCAGCACTGGTGTCTCCCCAGAACTGCTTGATCTTAGAGTCACAGACCCCAAAAGTCCACTACAGTTGCAGAAAGGTCATCCTGGAAAAGGCAGAGGCCCACTTAGGTTCATGATGGTTAAGAGTCCCGGCCCTAGACAATAAACTCCAGGAGAGCAGTGACTGCTTATCTTGAACAATGCAGATACTCAGTAAATATGTGCATACCATAGGTATTCAATAAATACATGCTGAATACAGGCACTGGATTTTGTTTCCTGCTGAGGTACTGCAGAGGGAACACAAGGGCATTCTACCTCTAAACTACAAACCTAGGAGTCGGGGAGATAGCTCTGTGGCACAAGTGCCTGCTTGTGAGTTCGAACCCTGGTCCCGCAAAAAAAAAAAAATAAAATAAAATAAATAAACTGCAAACCTAAACATTTTTATTTTGGACAATCTTGCTAAGGTGCCCAAGGTAAGCTCAGTTTTACAATCTCCTGCCTCAGCCTCCCAGAGTGCTGAGATAACAGGCATGCCCCACCATGTCTAGCTAGATACACCGCTGAATCTCCATGAGATGAGCCCTGGACCGCTGGTTGAGGGAAGGGTTTGGGTGCAAGGTAAAGCTGACTGTGCAGATGCAGACGCCAACTCACCCATCAGAAGAAAAGCCCCTCCGGCCTGTGACCCTCTTCTCCATCTTCTGCATCAAGCCCAGGACGTCCTTCCCTGTTATCTTTGAGGACAGTGCTATCTCTGTGCAGAGCAAGATTCAGACTCACCGTCACCCTGCACCCTCAACCACTTCTGTTCCCAGGCTCAAGCCCTGCCAGACCCAAGCTGAGACTTCTTGCTTTTCTCTAATGCTGCTGTCCCCAGGAGGCCAAAGCAGACTCTTCCCACCTTCCCTGGTTTGAGGTCTTCACCTCCCACACCACAGCCACAGCCCCTGCATCACAGCTCTCTTACCTTGCGTTGTCAGAAGACCCAGGCAGAAAAAAAGGGCCCTGCAACAACCCATGCCGGCACCAGCTCTCCAGTAAGATCAGGCTCCTGCTCTGGAAAAGGTGAGGCCAGGTCGTTAGGGTAAAAACCACCTTTGACTTCTAGGAGCCCAGCATGTCCTGGGGTGGGACCTGCAGCATGGGAAGAAGAGGAAGCTGAGGCACAGGGGACAAAGGATCTCACTCTGCTTGAAGGTACCGAATTCAGGTAGCATCAGGTACCATGATGTCTGACCATTAAGTAATAGCTACCATGGCTCAGCTTGAGATGCACCAAGAAGGGCCCGTTGAGGCCTCCTAGGACCCACCCCAACCTCACCCAGGAGGAAACTGCTTGAGAGCAAAAAATACATCATCCCACCTTCCCTGTCATTGACTCGCATGTGTAAAGATCTCTTTGCCTTCATCTTCCTCAATTTTAATATGCACAAATGAGCTTCTGCTTAAATACAGCAAATTTGCATCTACGCCCTGCAACCCCACCAAAATGAGAGTGAACAAATAAAACAGGCACCAAGCCACAGATGAGACAGTGGGAAAAAGACAACAGCAGACATCAGAGATAACAGCAAACTTTGGAGGTCACAAAGCAAGTGGCCACCTGGTAATAAATTGGTCAGGCTAAAAAGCTGAAGCTGTGTGTCTGCAGTGGGGAGGTGTGTGTATGGTAGGGGCAGGAGACAAGAAGAAGCCTCGCCCCACCCCCACCCCAGGAAATACTTGAGAGCAAGAGGAGTCAGGTAATTCTGAAGAGGGCATAAAGGACGAGGCTAAGATAAGTGGTGTTGGCTGTGTCATCAGAGTCCGGCTACCAGCCATGGTAACACACACCAGTAATCCTAGCACTCAGGAGGCTGAGTCAGGAGGACTTCTGTGAGTTCAAGGCCAACCTGGACTACAGTGTGAGTTTAAAGCCAGCCTGAACTCCACAGTGAGATTCTGTCTCAAAAAGGTAACAATTAATTAATTAATTGTTCAACTTAGTCCCAAGTACCCCCTGCCACCTGGGGTTTCCAGGCACCTTCTGTACTGTGCCATCTGCAATCCTTCTCTAACATAAAGTGTACTCTCTCCAGAGGATGCACCATAGATGCATCAGGAGATGGGAGCTGCATTTTGGAATAGAAAGTTCAGCCAAATCCCCTCCCCATCACCTTCTCCACTCAGCTTCCAGAAGGCTGTAGCAGCCAGAGCACTGGCCCAAATCACAAAAATTCTCTGAAGAATTGATCGTTTCCAGAAAAGTACCTGATAGCTCCTGACATTTTGGTGTTTTTGATGAAATGGCTAAGACCCAACTTACAGTAAAGCGTTACTAGTCATCAAGCCCAAGCAATTGAGTTCTTAGGTCTCAGCTCCTAAGTGGTTCAATGTAAACAGGACCATTTCTTAGGAAGCTATCAGAGGATATGCTCCAACAAAATGAGGGTGTAAGGAAGGAAACCTCATGGCAAAAGAAGTGAAGCTACTCTCTAGATGATGTATGAAGAGGAGGCCCAGGCTGAAGGTTGAAGAAGCATAGGACACATTTCAAGAAGGAAGAAGGAGCATAGAAGGTTCCAGAATGGAGACCTTGAAGAAAAAGAAGGAAAAAATGAATATGTACGTTAGTGGGTCTGAACACATGCAAAAATTATTTTCAGATCTGTCTTATAGAAAGCATACAAATGAAAAGTAATGTAATGGATTTCAATAAGGCCAAGTTGTATAAGAAAGAAAATGTGATCTTGCTGCAGGAGTTGACTTATGTCTTACTTTTCTCTTGTTGAGACAAAATACCTGACACCCAACATTAAAGGAGGAAAGGTTTATTTATCTCAGTTTGTGAAGGTTTCAGTCCATACTCAGCTGGCTCCGAGGCCGGGGGGCCTGGTGAAGGGACAACAGTTTATGGTAGGAGATAGCAAAGCAGCAAGAGCTGGAAGGGAGGAGCAGAGATCCAACACTCCCCCAAACCCTTACCTTGTATGCAGGCTGCTCACACCAGAATGAGTCCAGCACTTGCACCCATAACCCCAGCATCAGACTATGAATCAATCACAAGCTCTTGAAACCCCCACCCCATGCATGCATGAGGCTTTGGGGAGATATCTAGTCACAAACCATAACATCTTAATAGAAAATAAAATTTATATAGTCATAATAGAAACACTGAACAGGAAATTTGATCATCAACTGCCCCAAAACCATATTAAAATAATTTCTATTTTCCCCTTGGACACAGAGTGTCACAAGAGAATATAACTCCACTATGAGAATGGGAAAAAGTCAGTTAATGTATAAAATCTATTTTTGATCCCTTTGGAGAGCTGAGATCCCAGGTAAACTAGTAAACTGATTTCTAATGGTAATGACATTGGGAGACAATGTCACTGATACGTGAAACACAAGAACTATTTGTCCTCTAGAAGAGCATGGATGAAGAGGAAGCTGCCACAAAAGTAGATCAGCAGCAAATAACATGTCTTAATGAATTCTTAATGACTAGAGAATCAGTTTAGAATCAGGATGTAAGAGAATTCCACACTCACTAGACGTTGAGTGATTGGAGGAGGGGCAGTGCCTGAGGGAGGCTCCAGGCTCACACAGAGGACCTGCCTAAGTTTGAGGCTAGAGAAGAAAGGTCTGGAAAGACCTCTCTTAGTTCTGGGCCTACAGGAGCACCAGGTGATTGGTAGCTGCTGCAGAGGAATATCTGCACTTCGATTGATGGGAGAACCCAAGCCCACTGTTCCCTAACCTGCTACCAGGCAAATGTCCACCGCCTCCATAGAACATCAAGAAGCCCCCTTCCCCATTTCACTCTACACTGATACTGAGCGAAATCCATTTGGCACTGGCCAGGACCAGGAGCCCACCCCCCACTCCCCAGCGCTCAAGACCCTGCACTGATCCAAAGCGGGGGGCAGCGTCTGCGCACCTCCTTGTCCTTTGTTGCTGCTGCTGCTGCTGCTGCTGCTGCTGTTGCTTCTGCTAGAAGAGCAGAAATCTCATTCACACCCGAGATCCCCCCAATAGTGAGGCAATTTGGGTCCCACAGGAGGGAGGGACAGAAGCCTGCCTGTGGTCTAGTACATGCACTGAATAAAAGTTAGAGTTGTCGGAAGCTGGAGAGGAACAGAAACAAAACCTCCTTCTGGTGCTTGAGGTCAGGACTAAGACTGAAACTAGAGCAAGAGATACAAAAGTCCTCAGATCTTGCACCAAATTAAAAGGAACAACAGTTTGACTTGAGGAAGGGGCTGAGCCCACAGAGACTCCCTCTGTGTTGCATGCATGTGTGGCTGAGTGGAGCAGTAACCGTGAGAATGTATCTGACTCAAGGTCTCCCATGAAGCATAAAGCAGTGACAGCTCCCTTGAAGAAATGTGAAGCCTACGGTGCATGGAAAATAAGTGCAGCAACAACAGAACCTACAGACTAACTTGATTCAATACCTTACTCAGAAGCCAGGAATAGGAAATGTGCCCATTTCTAGGAATAAGCATCATTTACTTCAACCACAACTATTCTTTTATAAGCAGTGTCTGGCAGTCAGAGATTATAAGACACACATAAAATTAAAAGAAAAGAGCAAGGGCTGGAGGGGTAGTTCACTAGTAGTGTTTACCTAGCATGCACAAGTCCTTGGTGTGATCTCCAGCACCACCAGCCTCCTCAAAAAAGCAAAAACCCTAGTTTTGAGACATAAAAGGAGCCATAGAAAAGAACCGGACCTGTTGGCTACAGAGAGGGAAGCCAGCTGTCCCAGCTGCTCAAAAGGCTGAGGAGGAACAATCATCTGTGCACATGTATTTGAGACCACGCTGAGAAATACAGAGAAGACAAAACCTGAGAGTTGACCAGAATGTTAGGGGGAAGAAAAGCTGGTTTCCAAGAACAGAGAGGAAATTGTCAGAAAGAAGGGCAATCAAGCAGAAATTCTGGAAACAGAACAATCAGTATGATGTAGGTCCTGCCCTGGGCATGCTGAGCCAGCTGCCAAGCCCAGGTGTGGTGGGACACTCCTGTAATCCCAGCACTGGGAAGGCTGAAAACAGGAGGATCACTATGAGTCTGACCTGTGTAGTGAGACCCAATACCAAATACATTAAAGAAAAAGTCAGTATGAGTGATGAAGAAATCTTGCAATGCGTTTATTAACAAACCAAACAGAGCAAAGCCTGAACTTGAACACAAAGCAATACAAATGACCCCACCTGAAGCACTATGTTAATTAATTAGTTTTCTGTTCATGCAACAAAATGCTTGAGATAATCACTTATAAAGAGAAAAGTTGTTTTGGGCTGACAGCTTTGGAGATTCCAGTCTTCGATTAGTGCTCCCGTTCGCTTATAGCTTTTGTCAAAGTAGCACATCACAGTGGGAGAAAATGGCAAAATAAAATTCCTTACCTCATTGTCCAGGGAAAAAAGAGAAAAAAAGAAAAGACCCATCCCCACCCTAAGGTTCCTGGCCGCACTCTCAGTGACCCGAAGACCTCCCAGTAGCATGTACTTCCTTTAGGCTCCATCACCTCCATAGTGCCACTCTGAGGATCAAGCCTTTAACATAAGGGCTTTTGGGGTGCATCCAACACTCACCTACAGCAAACACAAAGAATAAGAGAGTGCATATCACAGCTAACAGAATACCTAAGAGCTTTGCAGCAAAAACAAATGACCTAAGTGGGAGATACACACTGACTGGAGCTACAGGTAAAGAAGACAGAACCAAAAATAAGTAAAAGCAGAAATAAAAGAAGAAAAAAGTAAGAGATCATGGCCAATTTTTTTTCAAAATTATTAAAGTTCTATAAAACCGTAGTGAGTTGACAACTGATGGTCAACTTGAAAAACCCAACTGAATTGAATCAGCATGGTGGTGCTTGGTGGGTGAGGAGGAGCCACCTGAGGATGGCTGCCAACAACTAAAAAGGCAAACTGGACAGGAAGAGGGGTGCTGCTGAATCTCCTGGAGAGGAGCGTTGCACCAGTTTTCCTGACGTGAACTTGGCTGTTCTCATCATTGGAGTAGCTCAGGACCTCTTTGTGTCACTGAGGAGGGCTACACTGAGCATTTCTTCCTGGCTCCAGTCCAGATCCCCCACCCTGCTGGCACAGGTGCTTCATCTCACGGGTGTAGACTTTCTAGGGTCTGAGAATCTTTAGACCGTCCCAGCAGAGATCCTTGAAACAGACTGCATAAAACATTGCTGTGGACTCTAGGCCTCCAACTGGACCCATGGAGCACATTTCCAGGGATCTAGGTCTTCAGCTGGACTTGTGCAGGACATTGATGTGGGATCCAGGCCCTCAGCTGGATTCTTTGGGGTTTTAGTGTGTGGACATATTTACTTCACATTCCTATAAATTATATGTCCTGTATTATATCTTTTCTCTGGCAAACTCTAACTACAACAAATTCAGCACCAGAGAAGTTGAGTCATTGCTGTAACTATACCTGACCATGTGTTTCAAGAGTCTTTGGGAATGGCTTATGGGAAGTTTGGAGATGTCACCTGAAAGAGTAGTAATAGAAAGTCTTAAGTTATTCTGTTCGGGAAATTCTGGCTAGAGATCAGAATACCAGAACACTTGTAAAAATCTTGCCTTCAAATACAAGGTTTCTGCTGGGAAGAATGATTGAGTTGACTGTTAGACTCCAAATTATGTGTTATGGCTTGGCAGATAGTTCGTTTGCATTTTGGTCATATCCAGAGACTTTACCAGAGACTGATTAAGGGTGGTGGACTAATTAATCAGGCAGAAATTTCAAGGCAGTCAAATATTGAGTCAGTGGCATGGCTACTGTTGGGAGTTTTTAGTCATATCTACATTAAAAATCAAGAGAAGAGAGCCCAGTAGAATGACATAAAATGTTTGGCCAGAAAAAAAGCTCTAAGAAAGCTGTGGATGACAAAAATAGAACCGAGGAGATCTTGACTGCTGAGAGGTTACAGGACAATGGAAAATTTAATGTGAGGGCATCACAGAAAGCAGCAAGTCTCCTACCCTTTGCAGTCTCAAAACTGTGAAGGTGAAAGACTTTGCTTTGAGGTAAAAGCCACAGAGTGCCATGTTCCAGAATGCTGCTGACTGTACCAAGTTCCAGAATGGTAACAGCCTAGAGAATTTGTCACTTGAAATTGGATTTCCAGTGTTCAGCAAACCAGGAACTCCACCCCTGCAGTCAAGAGAGAAGCTGGCTACTGCTCTAGCTGGCAGTAGATCTTGACCTCATCCACATAGTGCCGGTCTTGGGTGCATGCAGAATGCAAGAGTTATGGGGTTAAAAAGGTTTCCACCTTGATTTCAGAAGGCCTTGGAGGCAGGGCAGTATGCCCCTAAGAAGCGAGTGTGTGAAGCTGTGAGGGTGAAGCCAAAGGTGTACTGGAGACCCCAGAAGTTTAGAGAATTCGAGAATATGGGTCATGTAAGGAAAACTTCAAGTGGGGAGCAAAATGGGCCTAAGAGAGAAGCCATGGAAGCTACTACAGCCAGAAGTGTCACAGGAGTGGAACCACCTAAGCCATACAGAGTTCACAGTTTATCACAGATTGCTTTGGATGCTGCATGTGAAACTATGGGACTTAATGTTTGCCCTGTTGGATTGTGGACTTGATGTGGTCCCAATTCTTTCTATCCTCATGTGTAAATTTTTGAATGTAAATGTTTATCTTGTGCCATTGAATATTAGTAGTGTTTCACTTTTCATTTGCACAAGGGTTTACAGCTAAAAGTTTGCCTTATAGCTTGGAGACTTGTGAGTTGAACTTTTTAGCAGTGCTAAAATTGTTAGGACTTTGACAACCCTTAGAGATGGACTAAATGCCTTCTGCATAAAGGGATGTGCATCAGACTTTGGGGTCCAGGGGCAGAATGTTATAGCTTGTGCCCAGATGTCCCTCCAAAGCCTCATGAGGTCATGAGGTAGGTCATTTTTGGAGGTGGCTGAATCTTGAGCTTGTCATAGGTTCATTGTCCAGTGCTGGAGTGGGCAGTGTGAGTGCTACACCTTCCCTAGAGCAGGTCAACTGCACATAACATAAGGTAGGGAAAGAGGCTTGTCCCACCTTTTGGTCTTCCCTCACCATGAATTGTTGCCCCTGTGCCATGACATCTTGTCTTAGAGCCTGCTGATTGTGGACCGAAACCTCCACAAACTATGAACTAAATAAACTTCTTGTTCCTTAATATTGGATGTTAGGTATTTTGTGTCAGCAATAAGAGAAAAATAACTAAGACAAAAATGCAATGGGATAAATGCAAGGAAAATCACACATTGTCACATGTCATATGTCACATTGTCACATGTCTCTGGGGCAAAACTAAAGACAGAAAGTCTTGAAGGCAGTCAGAAAAGAATTGGGGCTGGGGAGATAGCTCAGTAGATAAGCACTTGCCTGGTAAGCACAAGGGCCTGAGTTCAATCCCCAGTTCTAAAAAAAAAAGAAAAGAAAAGAAGAATTACCAAATATAAAAGACAAATAGTAAGATCTATGAGACATTTCTCATCAGAAACAATCCAAGCTAGAAGATAATGCAGCCAGATTGTTGGGAAAAAAATCTGTCAACCTAAAATGTATGCCTAGTGAATATATCTTT
>PVKN010002648.1:0-41284 GCA_004027915.1 Capromys pilorides
CCTTGAACTATTACTAAAGTCCAGCCATGAAATTAATATGTGCATTACCTCATTTACTAATCAAAACATGGCTCCGAGCTATGTCTTGTTCCCATTTTACAGATAGGACAAACAGTTGTGTGGAGTTTGAGTGGCTTTTCAAAGCTCTGCCGTCAACAAGTGGAGCTAAGAAGCCAGCCTGATGTGCATCTCCAGCCACAGCTTCTCTCCGCGCTCTATTTAAACTAATGAACAAACAAAAGGCACTCATGGGAATTCAAGGCCACGACCCTCCCATCTTTCTTTTGTAGCTTAATTTATAAGGCTGCCAAGCCGAATGATCAAGCTCAGGGGGCAGAACCTTTCCCCCTAGCCAGTGAGAAGCATGTGCCACACAGGTGGCATCAATCAAATGTCAATCTGTTGATAAAACTACAAGACAAATTACTTGAAAGCTGGGTGTGGGGCATGCTCAAAGAGCTAACTTTACAATTCACCTCTTGAGTTTTGCTGACTAATAGTTAAAATAATCTCTTCTGCAAAATAAGTGTTTGGGCAGGGGGACATTATAGATTATGTTTCAGGGCTGAGGTGCTGATTGGCTCCTTGGCCTTCCCAGCTTGCCCAGCGCTCCCTCTGAGAAGACTGATGGGATCCATCTTCAGGTTGAAGCTGTAGAACCCCAGGATCCAGGTGAAGCTGCTGCCCAGAGACATTCGCCAGGGTAGCAAAACCCAGAACACAGCAGCAGCCTAAGCAAACCAGAAGTTGGCCAAATTCAGAATCATGCTAATTTTAAATCTTTTATCTATTTATTTATTTGGTACAGGGTCTCACTACACAGCTTGGACTCATAGTGATCTGTCTGTCTCAGTCTCCCCAGTGCTGGGATTACAGGCATGTGCCACCACACCCAGTTTCAGTGGCCATCATGGCATGCCTGGCATTTGGTATTGTGGATCGAAACTGGGTCCTTGTGCTTGCCAGGCAAACACTTACACTACTGAGCTATCACCAGCCCTCGGAATCATTTTCAAGAGTCCAGTGTCCAGCCATTTCTTCTTACATTCAAAATTGAAATCTCTCTTCACCGAACCCAAATATGAAATGTCAACAATCTGCATGGACTAATTTAAAAGTACAGAGCCGGTGGGGCGAGGAAATCTGAGGAGCACTGGTTTGTCTTTCCCATTGTCTTCATGTGCATTCTGAGGCTCCCAAGCTCTGTGGAGGTTTGGAAGATCTCAATTCTAACGTCTACTCTGTTACTAACTAGTTGTATGGATGTAGAAAAATCACTTTAGCTTTTTGGATCCTTTGCCTCTTCTTGGGTAAGATGGAATAATAATCAACATATCAATCTCATAGAATTTCTAAGTTGCTTTATCACATCTGTGGAAGTTATGTTCCATGGCACAGTGGACCTTAACATAGGGAGACCATCTTGGATTATATTGGCCCAGTTTAATCACATGTGCTATTGAAAGCAATGAGTTTTAGGGCTGGCCGGATAGTTCAGCGGATTAAAACACCTGCTTAGGCAGGTGCAGTGACTAGGGATGGATCTCTAGTGTGCCATGCCAGCCCTGCCCCTAGGGCACGCTGAGAGGATCAATGAGACAGGGAGTGATCGCGCACACACATTTGTGCTCGCATGTGTGTGTTTGTGTCTGTTAATCCTAGTGCTTGGGAGGCTGAAAACAGGAGAATCACTATGAGTGTAATGAGATCCTATAGACCCTGTACTAAATGCATTTAAAGGAGAAGGAGGAGAAGGAGGAGGAGGAGGAGGAGTTGGAGGAGGAGAAGGAGAAGGAGAAGGAAAAGAAGAAGGAGAAGGAGAAAACAATGAGCTTTCTGTAAATGCAAGCGAAGCGAGGGAGATTTCAGCATAAAAAGCAACAAACATGGCTTTGCCCCTTTGCAGGCAGGGAAAGACTGCCAATAATTCAGTTTGAGTCTAGATGCTGACATCAGCCCCTGATTGACAGCTGTAAAGTGAGGCCCTTGCTCCTGTACCCTCAGGGGCCAGCTGTGGGAGACACCTTTACTGTGGCCTCCTCAGATCCTAAGTTTTCCTGATTTCTAACTCACACCTGAGAGCTAATGAATGTGTGTTGCTAAGTGTACGGTAACTGACAGAAACAAACATGAGGTAGCTGTACATGGAGAAAGGACAGGTGTTAAAGGGAAAGGACTGCATCTCAGGGGGTAGCAACTAAAGACTACCAAAGCATGTTTAATTATATTACATTTTACTTCAAGAAACAATCCAGGCATGTATCCGAGGATGCACAGAAAAAATAAAAAAGAATACATATCACACTCTTAACCCTCATTACCTCTGGGAAGAGAAATGTGATTAGAGGGTAACGGGTAAAGAACAGATTTTTTTTTGTTATTTTACTTTATATGCTTGTTTTTACAATAATCAGGTATTAATTTTATAAAATAATGTATTTAAAGTAAATTATACCGGATCTTTATTTGATAGCATGCTATCCACCAAGTACTTAAAAATAATGCTTTTGCCAGTTAATCTTCTAGAATGTGAAACTTTACATTAATCTGATATCCAGGAAATACAGTTATAATCTCGTCAGTTTCCAGATTGGCCTCTGAATTTCCCCCTTACAATATGTGCTTACCTGTCTACCACCAAAAACATAAAATGATTGACAGGTGACTGACAGGCTCACAAGGACAGAAATAGTCCAGACAAGGCAGCCTCTAGTAAACCCTTTGCCAAACACAGCCAAGCTTTTTTCTAGGATGCATCCTCATTTTGAAGAAACATCCAAAATATGGGTGCAAAACATTACAGTCACAGTCAGACTTCTGTTTTGTGCCCTAATTTATCCTTATTTTCTAAAATCAAGATAATACTTTTGTAAAAACTTAATGAGAATTTTATGATAAGGCAACATAAATACTCATCTCCTTAGCAGAATACATGCTTCTGAGTGACCCTAAAGGCACAGAGCTCCTGAAGTCTGATAGTGCAGCAGCACCCAGGAAGCGCTGCTCCTTGGGCCATGGTGTGAGAATATTCTTTGGGTCCACTGTTGGCCAGAGGTTCATAAAGCTCTAGCCTCTTTACCCATGTTTATTTGCCTAATTATATGGTACAACCTGTATTTGGAAGGCTAGTTCCATTTTATTATAGTTTCCCACAAACAAAATAAAAATATTTATCCAAACTTATCCACTAAACAAAACATGGGTTATGCTTGTTTTCTTATTCTGCTGCAGCCACTGAGAAGCAACCTTGCCTGAGCACAGAGGAAGAGGATCCCAGAGGCAGAGAACATCACCATGCTGCCGCCTCGAAATGAGATCATCAAAACCCTGGTCCCTACCCTAACCGCGAACCTGCTCCAATTACGACCTCGTGTCACTGAGGTTTATCTTGAATGGTTCCTCCTTTTTCCCCAAAGCCAAAGCTCCATGTCACCAGAATGTCACACACTCCTGCTTCCTTTCCTGACAGTTCCTGTTCACACAGCCCCCTCTGCGTTCCCGGCAGGGTCCATGCCCAGAGCTCCTCGCCAAGGCTGACTCTGCCCACCAGTGCTACGATGTGGCAGGTATCTAAGAGGAGCCTCAGGATGTGAAACTAAGTTTCTGCTGGATGCAGTCCTCAGCTGGCTGCTGTGTGTCCCAGAGCCTAGTCACCGACCCTCCCTCAGCATCCATTCCCTAAAGTACTTCCGAAGTGGCTGTGGTCATCAAAGGAGCTGTATGGTGTCTGACACACAGAATGCACAAAACGGAAGTAGTTGTCTCTAATTGCTAGGACTCCTACACCTGCCTGCACACTCCTGGGTTTGCCAGACACAGTGAAACAGGTTACACAAACCTACGAGGCTTTGTTACGGCATGCAGGAAGCTCTCAGCTCCAGCAAGTACGTCACCAGGCTGTCAAATGAACCCACAAGGAGGGGAGGCCGAGAAGTTCCACCCTGGCCCCCAGCACCTCTCCCTCTGTCTTCCATTTCATTTTCTCAAGACCAAGATAAAAAGGACACAGCTTCTGTGACTGCATGTCACCATCTCCTTCCTAAACACCCTGCCTTCTTCACTGTGTTCACATCACGTGCCTCGCTCCACCGTGAACCTGAAAGAGGGACAAAATGGCCTTTGCCTGCAATCACTGGATTTCCTCTTACCATGTCTTGAAAAGAGTAAATGCCGGATAAAGGGGAAAGTGAATGACAGTAATGCGCACCAGCTGACCCTGTCAGCCCCAGGTAAGAGGAGACTCGCCTTGGTAGTTCCCTCCTTGCGGAATTCCTAGGGTTCTGCCCGCAGGTGGCGCTCTAGCCCCCAGTCAGCAGTCTGCCCCACCAGGTCTTTCCTGCACCTCACAGAGCCTGTCTCCTCCTCATCCTCATCTCTGTCTTAGAGCCCTACATTTTCCTCTCTCTGCCAGATGTCAATCAGGTGTGAATACATTAATTACTCAGGTGAGTGTCACCCAAGACAAGGTCATCAGAAATCAACAGAACAGAAAACAATGCTTTAGGGCTGGGGAAATAGCTTAGGGGCACAAGTGCCTGCCTGGCAAGTGCAAGGTCCTGAGTTCAATCCTCAGTTCTACAACAACAACAACAAAAAAGAAAACTTAATGCTTTAATTCAAGGAAACTCTTGTCTGCAAAGAATCTACTACGGGTCACTATAATAAGGAACATCAAGCACTGTATCAGGCAGGTGACAGCGCTCAATTGATAATTCCTCCCCCTGTGGGGTCCAATGGCTTTGGAGCATGCTACTGCTTGTGTAAGACATGGCGAGTCAGCCTGCCAAGCCGTTCCTGCTGCAGTAACCCCTCCTCCTCTCCTTGGCTTTTCAGACACCATCTCCACCACCGCTAAAGAATCAAAGTTTGAGCAGACAGCCCCGGGAGAGCAGCCGCAGAGCCATCTGCAGAACTGCATCATAGAAACTAGAGGTGGAAGAAGCGTTACGCAGCTCATCTCCAAAAGCCGGCAAGCGTTGCTCCAGGTACAATCATGCACTTGATTTTTCTTCAGGTGATCCCAAGTAACCCCAAAAGTCAGCCCATGAGTAAACAGAACCAGAGACCTGTGTACTCCCTCTCTGTTGAAACCTGCTACATGAACCATAGTTGTTCCGAGCGGAAGGGGCACTCCTACCAGTCAAGAAACTTCCCTGCAAAAGCTACGAGGGGAAAGAAAAAACAGCCAAAAGCCCAGGAAATCAGTGAGTTTGCAGGTGGCACCTCCCATGTCCCCAAACTGCCCACACTCCCTGGACTGAGTCAGGCGTGACATTGAGCACTGATGGGGTTTATGCCAGGAGAGCCTGAGCTCCCAGGAGCAGCATCGTCATGGGGCTGAGCGGCAGCAGCGCACAGGCAGCGTCAGGCTAGCGGGGGTCACGGCGCCTGCCACTCACCCCCCAACACAAGCTTACGCTAATTATTCTCTCTAGACTTCGTTTTCACTTTTTAAAAGTGAGAACAATAATACTACCTACTCTAAAAGACTATCGTTGGTACTGGTTATATTAAATCATCCAGCAAATCACCTATGTATGGGGCAGGCCATGAACTAGCACACGGGAATTAGCAATTGTTCCTGTTGGACTTCTCTCCCAGTACAATGCGCACTGCCCAAGGTTCATACAATTTGACAAATAACTCCTAGATCTGCCACAAGGAACCCTATCATGACAGACAGACAGACAGATGGACGGACGGACGGACGGACGGACGGACAGGCGGGCGGGCGGGCAGATGGATGATGGCCTGGAACAATTATATCGTCATATCATCATACTTCTGCTTACCCTATCAAGCAACTTTACTTTTATTCACTTAGTAACAACCTTTGAAATCATTTTGACAACTACAGAGGGACAATACGAATCTAAGATACAAGTTATTTTGTCATTCAACAAATTTTTAAAATGCATAAAATTGTATAGACATCATGAAAACACTAAGAACATGACACGAAGATAAAATCCCTGCGTTGGTTTTACTGATAATAACAACGTATGTTCTTCTGACTCGCCAGCACACAGGTGCTGGGTCAGGCTCTTTCTGTATTCTCATTTATTTCACACACACACACACACACACACACACACACACACACACACACACATGCACCAAGGCAATGCGGCCATCGTGTTCACTTTAGAGATAAAAGCTGAGATTTCAAAAGTTTTACTAACTTATGTGATGTTTGTCAGCCAGGATTTTAAAGTGCTAAAGCTCACACACGTGCATGCATGCACGTGCGTACACACACACACACACACACACACGAATAGCCAAAGTTTAAATAACTGTACTTTAGTCATTAATCCTCTCAACATAAATTTCTTGATAAAACAAATTACTCAGATCTTATGCTGAGTCCTACAAGCAGCCCATAGATTCCTATTGTCCCTCTACAGCTGTCAAAATGATTTCAAATGTTGTTACTAAATGAGCAAAAATAGAGTTACTTGGTAGGGTAAAGCAGAAGTATGATGATATGAAGACATAATATCAGCATAAATACATAGAGTTAAGTCAATCTTTTGCAAGATGAAGGCATTTTATTAGAAGGACAAAAGTAGGCTTAGAAAATAACAAGATGGCAAGCCTGGATGGTGACATATGCCAGGGACAGCAAGGTTGGGGGAACTGTCGACCTGCAGGGCAGTCTGCTCTCCCCAGGCCTACCAACAGGGGCTGGGGTGCGCTCCCCCTCCCCAAATCGCCACTTCCATGACCTGGACTCTTCCAGCCCTTCATGTGGGCTCGGAGGCCAGTGCCTGGTGCTTCTAGATTACCTCCCGCCTCCCTTGGAAGGAAAGGTTTTTTATAGCTCCGGCAAAAGGAAAGTGGGAAGATGAAACAAACTCTAACTCATCTGCTCTTACTCAGAGGCTTCCCATCAAGGGTGGGTTTGTCCTTATTTAGAATCAATACTAAGTAAAGAAAGTATATATATACCAGTTGAAATGCTCTCTCTGTGGAGGCCCTGATGACCACAGTGAATTGCCTGAGGTTTAGAGGCACCGTGCATTTTCCCTAGGACTTATTCTGAAACCCTTGAGCATTCAACCAAATCTTATCTGGGGACTCTTGATGCAATAGTATCTAGGAACTGTTAATAGGCTCTCTTTTTCCACTTTTTTCTTTTAACTCCCAGGACAGAAGAAAATACCCAATGGGCGGATGGGTTTTTGAACCCATGTATTCAAGAAACAGCAGGAGCTTTCCTTGATTATTACTATTTGAGAACAATGAGTAGACCTGGATTCAAGTGGCCGATTACCCACAGGCATGGCCCACAGGGTCACTTCCGAGGGCTCAAGGGTCTCTGTGCTCCCACAAGAGCTGACATTGATTCTGGACCAGCTGACTCCATGCCCTACTGGCACTCTCACTTGTGCGGCAGCCCAGGGGAAGTCAAGCCTCTAAGAAAGTTTAGCTTCTTCGTGAAGTAGAAGCTGAAAATCTTAGGAAGGAAAGGGGAAGCTTGTGTTGGGAATCCATTTAAAGGGTCTATGGCTGATTTAGGAAACTTGAACTCTGTTGGTCAGAGCTGGGTCTGTCTGGGCCAATGAGTTGCACTGGGCTCACTCTGTGGGGAACACTGGGGATAATTAATTTTAAAGATGATGAAACCAAAGTATCCTTGGATGATGACGAGCCCTGGCTTGGGCGAGTGTCTAATGGTTTTTCCACCATATCATGCTGCCTAGATTTGCCCCTTGAGATCTAAAAGGAGGAGAACAGGAAATGAAAGGCAGATGATTTGAGAGTTGATGGACCATTGTTCCCATTCTCTCAAAAGATGTTGCACACAAAAGTGCTTTCAAGGTGCATTGGATATGGGAAACCAGAAAATTAGGATTTCCATGACAGCTTCAAAATAGCACTAAATAATTTGGAATGTCCCATTATAAAGATACATTTTTTAAACTACCACTTTCTAATTTATTTGGTGAGTGAAGAAGAGCTTTGTATACAAAACCAGTTATCACAGCTGCTGGCTTGTAAATACATAGAAATTATCACTGGCATGGGATTAGGGATTAAGTAATTTCTCCTTCACAATGAAGAAACCCCCTCATTCATCTTGGTCTGTGCTTGTTCCTGGCTCTTCCCCCAGTTAGCTTCATTCAGCAGAGACTTGGTATTTTTTTTATTACAGTAATAATGATATTCTGAGCTCACTTTTCCTTTCTTCCCAACTGCTAACATCACACTTCTATATCCCCAAAGTACGGAATAATGTTTACCTGCAATGGATACTTAAAGGCTTGAATTTACTCTGTGCCTAGTTTATACAAAATGTTTTAGCCACTTTTTCATAGAGACCAAAGCATGAAGTCAATGCCCAAGTTGACCATTTATATGTGGGTGATCTCTGTCACTCACTGGTTCATGGGATTCTCCCCCAGATTATGGAATGCGTTAGCAGCAAGAGTGAAACTAATTTAACTTTCTCTTAAAGACAAATAAGTCTAAGGTAAAAAGGAAGCCACAAGAATCTTCCAGAAAGCCAGTATATGCAACTCAAGATGAGAAGTTCAAGACCTTGGTCATCTACCCAGTGGTCTATCTTTACCTTTAGGCACTGGTCAGTTCCAGATAAACTCCCTTCCTGAGGACAGATGAAAAGGAGGAATATACACAAACCAAAGAGGTCTTAGGGTTCCTGTGGCCTAGAGTGGCCCTGTGAGGGACATTCCTGCTCTCTATCTTCCCTTGGTTAACACCCAAATTATAGTTATAACTCATAACAAGTGCCAGATACCCTTGGGTACAGTGAGCCAAACTCAACCATATGTGCAAACTGACCAGACGGAACAAAACTGAGCTGTTTAAGATAAAACAAATGCAGTTGAGATGTTGTTGAATCTCAACACTGCATCATTATTCTCAAACTCTAAGTTCTGCATAAGAAGTCTTTGCTTAGTGAATACAAATATTGACACTGCAGTCTGCTATGCTGTGCTGAAAATCCTCTCTATCCCTCCAATTTTTTCACCTATAAAATGAAATGAAAATTAAACAGAGTTGTATAAGGCACCTGGCATGTAGGCAGTTTGTGGTATAAAGTAATTTTTTTTTCCACAGGATAATGTAAAGACCACATCATTTTGCCATTTTTGGTTGGGCTCTCTGAGGACTTCTAGAAGTACTTTAGCAGTACTTCTTAACTTAATCCACACTCTGTTTTTCTGTTCCCCTCCCCCTTCCTCTCTCCTCTATTCTTCTCCCTTCTCCTCCCCTGTCCTCCCCTGTCCTCCCCTCCCCTCCCCTCCCCTCTCCTCTCTTCTCTCTCTCTCTCTCTCTCTCTCTCTCTCTCTCTCTCTCTCTCTCTCCACCACAACCACAACCAAAATAGCCTTTCTTTCCAACATCTGTTCCCCTTCCATAAGAAGAGAATATCCCTGCTTGGAAAGCATAGAGACAGGTTTCCCTCCAAGCTATGCCATGACAACTTCTGGTCACAGTAACTGCTGTACATCTCAAAATCTGAGGAACAATGGAGTGAAGATCACTGTCATGGTTTGGGGTTTTGCAAGGGGGACAATACAATATAGGACAAATTTTATAAGATAATTTTGTAATCACTCAAAGAATCATATACAAGGAGTGCAGGAAATCTGTCCATACACTAAAGACCAAAGAATGCAGCTATGGGCCTGGGTGCTAACATCCTGCCTGAGTCCAGTTGAAGACCTAGAGCTCATAACAGTGCCTCCCACAAGTCCTACTGGAGACCTAGAACCCATGACAAAGCCTCATGTAGGCCCACTTCATGGATTGCACTGGGAAGACCCAAAGGTGAGTGGTAGAAGCTAGAAAGTCTGTGCCAGAGAGGTGAAGAATTTGTGCCAGCAGGCTGAGGGAGCTGTACTGGAGCCAGGAAACAGTGCTCAAGGTAAGCACCAGAGCTCCCCCAAAAGTACCACAGCTGTCCTCAGCAACAATGAGGCCCTGAGCTCCTCCAGTGATGAGGACAGCTGAGTTCCCTTCCAAAAGCCAACATGACAAGCTTCTCCACAAGGCTGCACAGTACACCATCTTCCCCTCTACAGCCAGGAAGCAATGCTCAAGGTAAGGACCAGAGCTCCTGCAAAGTGAATCGTAGCCATTCTTGGTGACAGTGAGATTCCAAGCTCCTCCCCCAAGCTCAGGATCTCAGCAAAGAGCAGCCGGGTTCATCAGGAAAGCCAGCATGGCAAGGTCCTCCCACAGAACAGCCCAAGAGAACCAGCAGCTTCCAGTGGCTCCAGCAACACCTCCAAACAGCTTCTCTGCAAGCCTCTCAACAGCTTCTCCAGTTCTGCCTCTTAGGTTGCTGGCAACAACCCTCAAGTGGTCTTCCCATGCCCAGCACCACACTAGTTCAGTTCACCTGGGTACAACAAGTTGACTACCACTGAACGATCTACTAAAATCACTTTTCTTTATCAGCCATGAAGTTGCTATGACCTAGTGCAGTGATGGCAAAACATTTAGCATTTTCAATGCTACCAACAACCCTCTGTGGCAGGCCTGTTGTAAGTCCCACACCACTGACCTAGCCCTACCACTCTTTGCAACTCACACCCAGTCTGCTGAGAGCACCTGAGGCTTCTACGAAGCGCCTTTGATTATAATGAAGCTAGCAACCACCCATAATACCTGGGTGCCTACGGGCTGCTGCTTGATACATATTAGCTTTTCTTGCTAATCCAAAACGTGTTTATTTAATAAAATTTCTGAGAAATCAAATCACTCAATTACTAATTTGAAAAAGGATAGGAATACAAGTAATTAGTGTAAGTTTTTAATGGCTTCCTACCAACACATAGACCCACAAACATCTCTCTAACACACATTAGTAATTTGTGAATAATCTTTTTAAGATCAAGTGTATACTTTCTATAGAAAAACATAAATTGCAAGCTTGCAGCTTGGTGAATTTTCACAAAGGGTATACACCCATATAAATAATCCTGACTGAGAAATAGAATATGCTAAGCACCCCAAAACACCCTAGCACCCACCCTTCTAGTCACCATACCTCCAAGGATAACAGCCCCAGCAAGGGCTAGCTAGCCTTGTCTCAGGGTTGCTGAAGTGTGGCTGATCTCTTCCTAACCTCCCAAGTCCACCTTCTGTGCAATTTATTATAAGATTCACCTGTGCTAGGGATGTGTAGCAGAAGTTCATGTCTGTGTGTGTGTGTGTGTGTGTGTGTGTGTGTGTGTGTGTTGAATCTGTGTGCCCTGGTTGAGCTTATTGGATATAGCAATCATAGTACACATCTGAGGGCTTATAACCAGGATCTATACATAGACTTGGCAAGATCAACAGTTTCTTTAACTTATAAATTGTCCTATTTGTTCTTTCTCACACAGGTTTCCACTTGCCTATGGGCATGCCATAAAAATGGCTTTCGAATGACATAGTTTTCCTTCTTTCTCAAGGCTCCTCAGGCCAGTCATCGCTTGCCTCCCCTACCACCTCTCCAGCTTCACTCATCCTCCCCCCAATGACGGACACCAGAAATATCGAGGTATAGCATTTCCTTTCCCCTGTTTTTATGGAAAATTATTACAAGGCAGAGGACGTGGGTGATTTTCAGTCCTAGTGGAGTCTTCACAACCAAGAGCCATTATTTAATTTGAAACCTTGTCTATGTCTGCGCAATTACATATAAGGATAAATATTTGTTCCGACGTTTAAAAAAATATTTGGAATTGATCTGAGCCAATGATCCTTTCCTACCAACCAAAATAGGTGGGGTTCAGTGCGGTTCAAATAGTGAACTGAAGAGAGGGGAGTATGACATTGAAACTCGTGCAGGCCCAAAGGCCACGTACGTGGGTGGCTCAGCCATGGAAAAAGCCCTGCAGTATGGAAGCAAGACAGGCTAAAAGTGGAAGAAGCACAGCTTACCAAGCTGTGCGGTTCCTCTACCAACTTCACTCTTGCCCACCCTGGTGGGGCACAAGTGGGAGTGGTGTGGAATGTAGTGCCACTGATATTTAAACCCAATTTGTGCAAGGTCAAAACTAATAGCGAGGTATTTGTTTTACTGACTTAGGTTGCAAGTGCCTTGGGCGGACCCTGTACCTTCTTCTTCTGTATCTCACTCAGCGCCAAGGACACGGTTAGCCATCAACAAACCATAATAGACTGAGCCCTCTCCAGCGCCAATGAAAACACACACGCTGAGCTAATGGAGACGTTTACAGGCAAAGGAGTCCAGTTTCCTTTCGGGAAAATGCCACCAAGTCAGACTTGCTAATTAGATCTTAGTGAATGACACCCACTGGCCAGAAAGGGCCACCTGCCTTTGTGAGGGCACCAAACAACTTCCTCTTTGTTTTGGGGTTTTGTATATAGCTATAAGTTGAAAGGGTTGAAAGAGAGAGTTCTGAAATTTCAAAAGGCTTTCAGAGACCTACCTCGTGAATGAGCAGCCATTTCAGGAAAATGAGAATCTCATCCTTACTGCAAAGCATAAATTATTCATTTGCGAGTGCTAAGTCACTCCTGTCCCACCCCAATTCCTTCCCTTTGGTGAAACCTAGAAATAGAATTCTGTTCAAGGCCACCTGCAAATGCAATGACAATTCCTAAAATAAAATGCAGATGTTTCTTGTAAATTTTTTCTGACACAGCTGAAGAAGAGTCAGAATTTTTCCAGTATTCCCAATAAGTATTGTGATGGTTTAATTCAATCCCTGTTTGCATTTCTGGAAAAAGGAAGCCCCAAAGTTGGAACGCAGCGCTGTGTGGTGTGCTCTGGAAGCAGGAGCAACTCAGAGAGTGAGAGCTCTCTCCATAGAAGAGAATGATTGACTACGAGCAAGAGGGTAAGAATTGCAGGACGCTCAGGTGAGGTGCGCGTTAATCACCAAGGAGCTCCTTGGGATTAAGGAGATGCCCCTCACAAATCATTGGAAAACAAATGCTTCTGCCTTTAACATGGCCTCCCTCCAAAATAATAGCAGAAAAGCATACAATTGCGAGTCATGGACTAGGTCCATGAAAACATAATATGAATTTTTAGAGAACCAAAATATACCAGCCAAAACATGCACAAAAGTATCTATGTGATGTAGTAAAGCAAAACCATGAATGGGTCCTAAAAGCAGATAGATGAAGGTGATTACCAATCCGGGTTCCATCTAGTGTCAGCAGTGCAATTTTTTTTTCCTTTAAAACAAACGTTTACTTGAGAAAGAGTATGGCAATAATTGAAATTACATTAGCAGCAGCACACATCTAGAAGACAAGAATGGCAGGCATTCCAAGCATGATTTTAGTCTCACACATTGCTATTCTGAGGGTCAAATATCTGTTGGGGATTCTTAAGACCGTTATTTAATTCATCCTATATACATAAGTGCATGATTTTGCCTCCTGCCAAGTTTCCTAACATTTCTGCTTGCTGTCTCTTCATGGTTTAATCCTTAGGTTCTTGATTTTCATTCAGCTGTGTGATGCCTTTCTATTTTTATTTCTTACTTTGTGTTCTTACACTAGGGAGACTATGTGATATTTATACATGTAGGTCTGGTTTATTTCATTTATGAGTGTATCTTCAAGATACATCCACTTATATATGAAGTCTTCTAGTTTATCATTCCTTATAGCTGAATAATATTCCATTGTATAAAAACACCATATCTTTTTCAACCAGTCTTCAGATGATGGGTATTTTGGTTGTTTCCATGATTTGTCTATCACAAATTATGCTACTAAGAACATAAGTGGGAAAACATCGCTATGATATGATGTTTTCAGTTCTTCTGGGTAACTGGATTGAATGGGATTTCTAGTCCTAATTTTTTAAGTACTTTCCACACTTATTTTCATAATGGTTGCACCAGTCTTCGTTCCCACCAACAGTTGAGAAGGGTTCCTTTTTTCCGATAGCTTACCCAACATTTGTTGTTGGTTGATTTCTTTATGATAGCCATTCTTTCTGGAGTGAGATGGTATCTAAGTGTTGTTTTAATTTGCATTTCACAGATAGCTAGCGATGTGGAGCATTTCTTCATGTATTTATAGGCTTGTTGTATTTCTTCCTCTGAGAAGTATATGTTCATCTTGAATGCTCATTTCTGGATTGAGTCTTTGAATTTTGGGACCCTAATTTTTTTTGTTCTTTATAAATTCTAGATAGAAGACCTTTATCTCAATATTTACTAATTAAATTTTTTTCAAAATTTGTGGGTTGTCTTTTCACTTTGCTGGTAATTTCTTTTGACATGCAAAATCTTCTCAACAAGAGGCCCCAGTTGTTGATTCTCTTAAGTGTTACATGTACATTTTGATTTTTGTACATGAACTGTTTTTTAATTATATCCTTTTTTATTGCATTTAATAAGAAATAACAATGTGACTGTTTCAAAACATGCTACCAGTACATTTCCAGTGTTTGATACAATGCATATTGCTGTCCTTCTAGTAGTTATACAGAGCACAGGATGTAGACATGATAAAATTAAATTCTACAGGATGTGATAAAAGCAGTTACACATTGTTACACAGGAATTTAGAAACCCATATACAAAATTGTAACCTGTCAATCCTTTGGTATTTTTCCTCGTCTCTTACTCTCATTTAATGCCATTCTAATCATTATTGGTACAAAAATTCTCATTGAGCTTACAGAAAGTAGTTGTATACATAATCCAATGTCCGATAACCACAGTGGGTTATTAGAAAAACTGACAATGATGGAAGCTGTTGATTTAAGCCTTTTACAGCTCAGCATACTAATCAAGTAATACTTTTGTGCCTCGTGGTTAGACATTTCTGCTGGATGGTTAAAGGCAAGTTAAAGCAAGACCTGTATAACAAAACATGGACCTTTTATATCTCCCAAGGTCAGTCAAATCCCCTCAGGATTTACCTTGAAGCCATGCACAATGCTTTGTAGAACTGTTGTCAGTGTCAGCCATCTGGATGAGTCACAGCCATTGCTTGACCCCTCTGCTCTCTGTGAAAGCCTGAGAACATGTTTTCTCTCTAAGTGACTATACTTATGTACACTGTATATTTTTAATCCCTTCCCTCTGTAGCCCCATAATCTCCTTGAACAGAAAATTTGGGAAACCACTGAGTTACAGGATGTTATAGCACAGGTTCTCTTACGTCCTGAGTTCTCACTGACCTTGGAGGGCTAGGATCAAAATGTTGGCTATCCTAATAGACCTTCTTTTTCTCCATTGTTTGATCTGTAAAGTTATATTCTTAACCCACCAGAAGAAAAGTTTAGTGATACTATTACTCTATAACATAGGTACTCGAGCTTAACATCACTGTCTTTCTGAGTATCAAACATCTTAGATTTAACTTGGAATTGGTATTGTCTATCAATCATTGCTATTCTAAGAAATCTCTATATAATGTGATAAAAGCAGTTACACATTGTTACACAGGAATTTAGAAATCTAAGCATATACAAAATTGAAGCCTGTCAATCCTTAGGTATTTTTCCTAGTCTCTTACTCTCACTTAATACCATTTTTGTTTTCTTGTAAACCAATCATTTACTTGAGAGAGTACAGCAGTAACTAAAATTACATTAGAAGCAGCACACATCTAAAAGACCAGAATGACAAGTATTCCATGCATATTTTTAGTGTTACACATTGCTATCCTCAGTGTGATAAACTTTTTGGAGGTTCTTGGGACCGTTACCTAATTCATCCTGTGCAAGTGTCCTATGTTTCCTGCTTGCAGTCACTGCACTGTTTAACCTTGAAGTTCTTGATTTTCATTCAGCTGTGTGATGTCTTTCCATTTTTATTTCTTTTGTTGAGTTCTTACAGTAGGGAGACTATATGATATTTATACATGTAGATCTGGTTTATTTCACTTATGAGAATATGTTCAAGATATATCCCCTTATACATGAAGTCTTCTAGTTTATCATTCTTTATAGCTGAGTAATATTCCATTGTATAAAAATATCACATCTTTTCAACCATTCTTCATGTGATGGATATTTTGGTTGTTTCCAAGATTTGGCTACCACAAATTGTGCTGCTATGAACATAGGTGCACAGATATCACTATGATATGATGTTTTCAGTTCTTCTAGGAAAATTCCTACTAGGGGTATAGCTGGATTGAATAAGATTTCCAGTTCTAGTTTTTTAAAGAGTCTTCACACTGCTCTCCATAATGGTTGCACCAGTCTGCATTCCCACCAGCAGTGGAGAAGGGTTCCCTTTTCCCCACAGCCTCTCCAACATTTGTTGTTGGTTGATTTTTTTTATGATAGCCATTCTTTCTTGAATGAGATGGTATCTAAGTGTTGTTTTAATTTGAATTTCATGAATGGTTAGCAATGTGGAGCATTTTCTCATGCATTTATAGGCTTGTTGAATTTCTTTCTCTGAGAAAGATGCCCATTTCTGGATTGGGCCTTTGAATTTTGGAACCCTAATGGTTTTTAGTTCTTTATAAATTTCAGATAGAAGTTGTCTGAATACTTATTAGTTAAAATCTTTTTAAAATTAGTAGATTGTCTTTTCACTCTGTTTATAATTTCTTTTGAGATGTAAAAACCTCTTAGCCACAGGAGGTCCCAGTTGTTGATTTTTTCAAGTGTTAAACATGCATTTTGATTTTTGTCCATGAACTGTTTGCCTATACCAATGTCTTCAAGATTTCCTTCTACTTTCTCTTCTAGGAGATTTAATGTTTCTGTTTTAATATTTAAATCTTTAATCCATTTTGAATTTAGTTTAGTGCATGGTAATAGACTTCCATCTAGTTTTAGTTTTTGACATGTAGAGAGCCAGTTTTTCCAGCACCAGCTGTTAAAGAGGCTATCATTCTTCCAATAAACATATTTGGCCCCATTGTCAAAGATAAGGGGGCTGAGTGTGTTTGTAGTTGCTTCTGCATCTTCTAATCCATTCCATCGATCCTCAGGTCTATTTTTTTTGGTCAATACCATCCTTATTTTATCGTTGTGGCTTTGTAGTATAATTTTAGGTCAGGAATTTTAACACCTCCTGCTTTATCTTTGCTGCCCAGGATTGTCTTTGCTATTCTAGGTATTTTCTGGTTCCAAATAAATTTTAGGAATGATTTCTCCAGGTCTGTGAGGTATGTTGATAGTATTTTGATAGGGATTGTGTTAAATCTGTGTAACAATTAGGAAGTATGTCCATCTCCACAATGTTGGTTCTTCTTGTCCAGGAGCAGGGAATATCTTTCTATTTTCTGAAATCCCCTATGATTTCTTTTTTCAGAGTACTGTAATGCTCATTGAAAAGGTCTTTTACTTCCTTAGTTAGGTTAATTCCTAAGTATTAGGGCCTGAGGAGATAGCTTCATGGCACAAGTGCCTGCCTGGCAAGTGCACAGTCATGAGTTCACACCCTGGTCCTGCAAAAAAAAAAAAAAAATCCTAAGTATTTCATTTTCTGCAGTGCTATTGTAAAAGGTATTGTTTCTCTAATTTCTCTCTCAGTGTGTTTGTTATAATAAACAATAGGAATGATATTGACCTTTTGGTGTTGATTTTATATCCTGCTATACTGCTGAATTTGCATATTAATTCTATTAGCTTCTTGGTAGAGTTTTTTTGGGTCTTCCAAATTGACTATCATGTCATCTGCAAACAATGATAGTTGAACTTCTTATTTACCTATTCTTATTCCTTTTATTTCTCTCTCTTGTCTAATAGCTGTAGCTGATGATTCCAGAGCTATATTGAATAGGAGTGGTAATAGAGGACATCCTTGTCTTGTACCAGATCTGAGAGTAAAATACTTCAGTTTTTCCCCATTTAGAATTATGATAGCTGTTGGATTGACATAGATGGCTTTTATCATACTGAAGTAGAGGCCATCTATTCTAATTTGCTGTAGGTCTTTGAACATGAATGAGTAGTGAACTTTATCAAAAGCCTTTTCTGCATCAATTGATATCATCATGTGGTTTTTGGATTTGGCTCTATTGATATAGTGTATTACATTTATAGATTTGCATATACTGAACCATCCTTGCATGCTTGGGATGAATCCTACCTGGTCATGGTATATTATCTTCCTAATGATTTGCTGTATTCTATTTATGAGGATTTTATTGAGGATTTTTGCATCTATGTTCCTGAGAGAGATTGGCCTGTAGTTCTCTTTTTTGGTTGCATCCTTCTCTGGTTTGGGTATCAATATAATACTTGCTTCGAGGAATGATTTTGGGAGGAGTGTTTTCTTTTCAGTTTCATTGAAGAGTTTGAGGATTATTGGAATTATATCTTCTGTAAATTTCTTATAGAATTCGGTTGTGTATCCATCAGGACTTGGACTTTTCTTTGTCAGTAGACTTTTATTACATTATGTATTTCATTGGCTGTTATTGGGTTGTTGAGCATTTTTATATCTTCTTGATTCAGTTTTGGTAGTTTGTACCTTTCTAGGAATCTTCCCACTTCATCTGTGTCTTCAGTTCTGTGGGAATAAAGATTCTCAAAGCAGCAATGAATGATCTTCTGAATCTCCACTGGGTCTGTAGTAATTTCACCCTTTTCATTCCTTATTGCTTGAATTTGAATTTTTTCTTTCCTCTTTTTGACTAGGTTAGCTAGGGCCTTATCAATTTTATTTAATTTTTCAAAGAACCAGCTTTTTGATTTGTTCTTTCTAGTGTTTACTTGTCATAATTGAATGAGTTTTGGTTCTAATCTTTATGATTTTCTTCTGTCTTTGGGCTTTGGATTTGGTTTGCTCTTCCCTTTCTAGATGATTTACATTCAGCATTGGAGTATTTATCTATTCTCATTTGGTTTTCTTAATGTGTGAGTTCAGAGCTATAAATTTCCCTCTAAGAACAGCTTTAATTACATCCCATAAATTCCAATAAATTATGTTTGAAGTTTCATTAAATTGTAGATATTTAATACCTTGTTTAATACCTTATTTAAGTTCATCTGTAAACCATTGGTTGCTGAGGAGGTTGCTGTTTAATTTGCATGTGCTTATGGGGTTCTTGTAGTTTCTTTTGTCACTTATTTCCAGTTTCACTGCACTGTAGTCAGATAATATGCATGGGATAATTTCTGTTTTCTTGCATATACGTAAGCATGACCTATGGACTAGTATATGGTCTATTTTCAGAAATGTTCCATGAGCAGCTGAAAATCATGTGTATTCAGAAGTGGCCTGTTGGAACACTTTGTATATGTCCATTAAGACTACTTCTTCCAAGTACTGGTTCAGTTCTGTTATTTCTTTGCTCTTTGTCTGCTTGACCTATCTTTTTGGAATAAGAGGGTGTTAAGTTCTCTTACTAGGATTATTATATTGGATATTAATTTTCATGTCCATTAAGATTTGTCTTATGTGGCTGGGTTTTCCCATGTAGGGTGCATACATATCTATGAGTCTTATCTCTTCCTCTTGAATTTTTCCCCAACCACTAAGTAGTGGCCTTCTTTATCTCATTTGGTCATTCTTGGTTTGAAGTAGGAATCCTACTCCCATCTCAGAGTAAGATTGATATTCTTGCTTTTCTCTGAGGTGCTAGAGCATGTAGTATTGTTTTCTATCCTTTGACTTTCAGCCTGTGAATTTCTTTATGAGTTAAGTGTGTTTCTTATGTACAGCATATTGTTGGGCTTTCCTTCCTAATCCACTGTGCCAGTCTATTTCTTTTAATTGGTGAGTTGAGACCATTGACATTGATAGTTATAATTGAGA
Organism: Capromys pilorides; assembly: GCA_004027915.1. Taxonomy (NCBI): domain Eukaryota; kingdom Metazoa; phylum Chordata; class Mammalia; order Rodentia; family Capromyidae; genus Capromys; species Capromys pilorides. Next base: position 19,683 of record PVKN010002648.1, read on the forward strand.
TGTATTGATTTATGCTTGCCATGTCATTTACCTGCTTGTGGTTACCCCTTTATCCCATGTTTAATTGTTTGCCCTGTTGGGTCAGTTCTTTCCATTCTCACTTGTGAAGTTCTGGTCATTTTGGTCCCTCTCTAGAATATCTTTCAGCAGTCTGTGCAGGACTGGCTTTATCATCATGAAATTCTTTAGTTATTCTTTGTCATGAAAGTACTTTACTTTTCCATCAAACTTGAAAGAGAGTTTTACAGGGTATAGCAGTCAGGGCTAGAATTTGTTTTCATGAAGGACTTGAAGCACTCTGCTCCATGCTCTTCTTGACTTCATGGTTTGTGAAGAGAGATCTGCCATTATTCTGATGAGTTTTCCTTTAAATATGATCTGTTTCTTTTCTCTTGCAGCTTTTATTATGTTATTCTTGTGCTTGATTTCTGGGATCTTGACTATTATATGTCTGGGTGTGTTTTTAATTGGGTTGATGTTATTTGGAGTTCTATACACTTCAGTCACTTCACTGCCAAATTGTTTCCCCATATTTGGGGAGTTTTCTGCTAATATTTCTGCCCATATCCTTTTTGTATCATTTGTATTAACTCCTTCTTTTTCATTGATGCCAATTAATCTCATGTTGTTCATCTTTGCATCATCTTGTAGATGTTGAATTGTCTTTTCCTGCATCCTAGTTGTGTTTAAGAGATCCTTTTTGACCTTTTCACTAGCTACAACAGTGTCTTCAAGACCTAAAACTCTGTCTTCACTTTCATTCAGATGGCTTTGCCAGGCTTGTCATTCAGGTTTTAAGTTCCTGTGTATCTCTTTGAGTCTGCCTCATGTAATCTATTTCTTTCCTATATTACTTATTCAAGGAGTCCAAAGTTTTTCTAATCTCCTCCAATTTTTATCAGTGTCTTCTTCAGAAGCAGTTATTAATTCTTTCATTATGGTTATATTTTCTTTTTTACTTCAGAAATTATTTCTGATCTGATTTCCTCTCTACCATTCTGCAGTTGTCTCTTTACTTCAGATGCTATTAATTTAGGGAGGTTTTTTTTTCTACTTCAGAGATTGTTTCTGATTTGATTTCTTCTATGCCTGTTTTCAGATGTTTGTTTACTTCAGATGCTGTTAATTCAGAGGTTTCTTTTTTTGCACCAGAGATTATTTCTGATCTGATGTCCTCTATACCTTTATGCAGCTGTTTCTTTTCTTCAGACACTATTAATTCAGAGATTTCGGCTGTGTGACCCCATTTTCTTCTATGTTATTGTCTCCTTCATTTTTAGGGGGTGGACTCAGGTCCTGAGATTGCATTTTGCTCCTTCTCATTTCCGTTGTGTAGAGCACTGTCCTTGACCTTTGGTGCAGAGCTTGGCACAATTACACCTTTAGCATAATTCTGGGAGAGATGGGTCCAGAGAAGGTGGAGGTCAGTCTGGCTGGCTGTGTGGAACAGGAAGCTATTCCCATGCAGCTTGGCAGTGCTGGAGGGTGGAGAAGTCAGTTGGTTGGTCAGGCCACATGCACAAGAAGTCACTTCCATGTGGCTCCACAGAGCTGGCGTCTGGAGAGGTCGGTTGGTCAGTTGGGCCAGGTGAAATAGGAAGTCGCTCCTGTGCAGCTTGGTGGAGTTGGAGGACGAGGAGGTCGGTCAGTCAGGCCACAAGCCACGTGGCACAGGGCTGTGCAATTTTCTAAGCTTCTCACACTTCATTCCTTTCAGTTGCTTCTCAACTGGAATTAATAACTTATGTTTGTTCAGGGCTCTCTCAGCAGCAAATATCTAAAAGTTGGCTCAAATTCACTTCATCAAAAATAAACAAGTCAAAATAATAGAAATTTATTGGTCCTGTACCTGAAAAGCCTAGGACCCTCTGAATGTTGACACATAGGAATTATGGAAGTAATGTGTCTGTTCTCCTATGAAATGGCTTAATTTTTGCATACATTTTCCCAGCATAATGGCCTTCAAAATTCAAAGACAGTATCCTCACAACAGCATGTCTAGTGAAATGAGGACATCTCTCAGCCAGAAGTTTTAATAAGAGTTTTGGTATTAAGCCTGTTTGCTCCAGTGCATTATTTGTCTCTCCCTGGAGACAGCACAGAAAGGAATCACATGAATGAAGGTACCTGGTTTCAGGCAAATCCAAAGCAATCAGTATTCTATACAATAATACAGACTGTGGAGTTCCTGCAGGAACCAACAAATGAACAAAATTTATGCCGCTGTCTCTAATTTGTATGAAGACCAGCAGTAAGTTAAATTAACTGACATCCAGAAAATACTTGTCTGTATTGACAATGCAATATTGTTTTTTTTAACTCTTCCAAATACATTTTGTATTTAAGTCACTCTTCTAAAGAAAAATTATAGGGGTTGAGGATGCAGAAAACGCAAGGTCCTGAGATTGGTTCCTGACACCGACAATGGCAACATTATTAATCCCAGTGAAACCTCAATATATGCAATATTCTGCCCAAATGGTAAGGAATAGTTAGGTAGTGTGCATGATGGCAAGATGTTAGCTGTACCAAAAGGAGACAGATGATTTAGCTAGGGAGAAGGAACACAAAGATCATTCTACAAGGAAGCAAAAAACAGGTGGTGACTCTATATTTTCATCTAAAAGCACTGTTAGTAAAGTGACTATCTTAGCCCACATGCTATTATGATAGAGTGTGCTTGTGAATATTTGTGGGAAGTTTGCACATATTTACAGAATTCTGTAGCATTTATAGAATTAAGCTGTGTAACTTGTCATTAGCAAGGAAATATTTTTAAAGATTCATTCACTATGATTCTTTGAAAAGAACTGAGCCTTAAAATGGAGCTGTTTTCAGCAGAGCGTCCCATGTGCAAACATAAATTTGACAAATTAAGTTCATACTTCATCATTATGGTGCACAATTAGCTGGCTCCAGTAAAAATGATGAGTTATTAGATTAAACATGTTAATAAAGGCCTGGCAAAACCAGAAACCAAAAGTAATTCACAACAAGCAAACTGCGTTAATAGATGTGATGTGGGCTCCAACTGCGGCCAAGAGGAAAATGACTTCCTGAGCTTCAGATAGAGCCCTTTCCAACAATAGCCTTATTTTGAGAATTTCAAAGGTAGACTTCAAATAAATCATGAAAGGCCCAACACAAACAGTTAGCCAAATGTGAAAAGAAGCTTTTTAAACACACTGGGAGTGCCAACCATAAATAATTTTTGCAAGTCATGCTAAGCCAGACTTCCCACCCTTCCGGCAATGCACCTCCAGCAGGCACCAGGAGTCTTCATTTCTGGTTGGGATGGATTCAGATGAGTTATCTCATTCTCACAAAGAAGTCTGCAGAAGGTTCTACTGGCTGCCAAAAGCAGTGTTCACTTAAAATAGAAACCCATTTTCAGTTTGACTTAACAGGTCTGAAATGATAATCTTAGGGAATTTACCAGTCTGGGGAGTTTTACTTCATGCCAGTAGACTGATTCCAAGGATTGAAGAAATTCACTTCATATTTTGGGAAATGTGTGTGATTTTTTTACATGTTGTTTTAATGGAAGAAGCAGTAGCTCTTTCTCCAAAGCACTACGAGCTGCTGAAAAGCCGTTCTTGGTTCACAATGAAATAGACACAGAACATTGAAATAAGTATACAGGATTAATATTGTGAGAAAAGAAGGATATATGAAAGTCATAGTAGCAAAACATGCAGTTAGGAAATGAAAATAATCAATAATCCATCCAATTATTCTGCATCATTATAAAGTTTTCCAAAATGAGAACACACAGAGGAGCTGGCCCACCCAGTGTTTATCTGATCTGCATGGCACCTGCCAAATATCTTCTGCCATGCAAGGGCTGTATCCTTGTACGTTTAGTCTAAAGGAATGGATGTGCAGGTTAAGCATGATTGTCAGCCTAATCAGATCAAGAGCATCTTAGAGAGCTGACTTGTTAGTAGAGCACTGACCTCATAGTGATTTCATCCATCGGCGATTCATAGCTAAATGGACTACTAGCAGGAAGCCCCTGCTGTGAGGGAGAGGGGCTATGCAGGGGTGTTGTCATGGATGCTATTCAGGCTCTTTCCAATTGCCTGCTCCCCAGCTGCCTGGAGTTCATCAAGCTTCCTCCCCAGGATGTTTCTTCTTGGAGCCAGTTGACCATGGACTGAGCCTCTGAAACAATGATACAGAATAAATCTCTTCCTCTAACCTGTAGATGCCAAGTATGCTGCCCCAGCAATATGGAAACTGACTAATCTATGGGAACAATCACCCCCAGTTCAGAAGCTCTACCAAAACCAAGTTAATAATATAGCTAAAGGCTTAAGAGTTTTGATTACAAGAAATGTGTGCACCACTTTGCTGGTGATTTGTTGTGGGGGTCAGCTCTGGGGTTGGCCCCAGAGGGTGGGCCTCTCCTCATCTCCTGAAAGCAGGAAGGGCTTTGGTGAACATCAGAGATGTAAGCATGAGGGTACAAAGGCCAAGGAGAAAGAACTGTTCAGGGAAATAAGGTGTCATAGGAGCGCCGCATGTGACATGACCAGCAGCCAGGGGTCATGTGGCTCCTTGGGGAATTAGGAACACTGAAACAAAAGAACAGAAGGCATAATGCTGATGTACAGAGAGAGCAACTCAGATGTTAAAGTGGAATAGATCCAGAACCTAAACACATTTGCTTAAACATCTTCATGCTCACTGTGGTCCAAGTCACTATTAACTCCCACCTGGAACACTGAAGCAGCTTGCAACTGCCCTTCCTTCCTCCCTGCCCTTGCTCCGTGTAAGCCCCTCTACCCTGGAATTCCATGGACTTCTGTTCCGTTTTCTTTTTCTCCATAATGCTTATCATCTGACATACATGACAATGACAGAGAAGTTCTTTGTCTATCTCCTCCATTGGCAGAAGAAGAAACAGGTCCTGGTCACAGGTATGCTCTTCAGCTTTACAAGACTCCCTAGCACAATATAGGTACACAAATTATTTTCTGAGGTAGAACTTGGTTTGCCTACTTCTACTGAAAACCCTCCAGTGTCTTCCTAGCTCATGTTGGTGTAAGCTAAGAGTCCCTAATGTGGCTCATAGGCTCCACAAGACCTGCCTTTCCGGTGTCTCTCCACGCCAATTTCCCGTCACTGTCCCACTTTCATCCTCTACTGGAAGCTCTTTGGCCTTCCTGTGGTTGATGATGGCAGCCATGCTTCCCCCTCATGCCCCATGCCTCTCATGTCTTCTCCCTGAAGTGCCCATACACCACACAATTTGATTCTGTTCTTCTGTCAAATCTACCCAAATATCGGCTGCCTACAGAGGCCCCTCTTCACCACCCTCGCACGGTACCAGGCAATTTTCTGCCATCCTTGTTATTTTCTTCCCACTTTCCTGACTGTGTTTTTTTAAATTTTGTTTTGCTTTCTTCATAATGCAGAAAAGACATGAGAGAATGGCTAACCCCCTTATATATGTATGTGTTGTCTGCCTAACCTGACAAGAAGACCAACTTTTTCTAAAAGTGGAAGCTTCAATTGAATCACAATTCCCTCATTCTTTGAGCTATACCTAATTCATGCTAAACGCCTTTGACAGTGAGAAGAAACCATACCCATTATTTTTAAACAGGGAATTTAATATACAACAGTGTTAACTAGTTGTGAAGTACGTACTAGATATTTGGAAGGATATAAAGAAAGCTCCTGAAGTTCCTCAGAAATACCACAGCAACAGCAGAGAGCAACTACCATTTCTGATGCAGGAGGGACAAGGAAGATGTGAGAATTGTTACAATCATAGGAGATGACTCTTGGGAAGCTGAAATTCATATTTTAAGAAGAGGCACGCCAGTGTTTCTCAGCCCAGTGGAAAAAAGCCCAGTCGATTTTTTTTTTTTTTTTTTTTCTGGTACCAGGGATTGAACTCAGAACCCTGAGCTTGCCAGGGAAGCACTTATTCTACTGAGCTAACACCTGGGTCTGAGCCCAGTAGATCTGATACCCAGGCCTTTGAAGAGAGGTTCGGAGAGATCATAGCAAGTAGGGGAATTAATTCCAATTGTGCTAAAAGACTTAACTGTCCACTAGAGCCAGCTGTTGCTGACGGAAGGAACATACAGCTACTACCTGAAGACACAGGGCTGTGGGAAGTCATTGGGATGGAAAGCAGAAGGGAAGCGCACAGGCTTGCTGGGAGGAAGAAGAATGGTCCTTTCGGTTGCTCAAGCCTCTCAGTGTCCCTCTATCGCCCCCTACAGGCAGAGCCTAACAAGGAAGCTAGTGAAGTCTCAAGATGTGATTGCAGGGGCTGGGGAGATAGCTCCGTGGTGCAAGTGCTTGCCTGGCAAGTGCAAGATCATGAGTTCAAACCCTGGTTAAAAAAAAAAAAAAAGATGTGATTTGTATGTTCCAGCCCCAGCATCACAATAACCTAATAACTTGCACAATTTTCAATCCTCCTATTGAAAAAAGTTATTGAAATGTTTCAAAAATGACTTAAATTGGTTGAAAACATAACATACTGCTATAAAGAATAAAAAGTAATGAAAGCAAAATTATGCAAAGGATACGGATGTAACTGATGCTCATCTAGGGTTAGGGTTGAATACAATAATTAGTTCCTTTCACAGGCAATAAATGGTATTCTGTTTCCTGGAAGCTAATTCAAAAAAGGAAACATGCCATGCATGAAACATTAATTTTCATAGTGCAACTGGAACCACAGGAGGCCTTAAGGTAAAGTTGATTTTTTTCTGAACAATTGTTTGATATTTGTAAGCAAGTACATTGGTTTTGAACCCACTGTTTATCACAAGCAACATGAAATAAAAAGATTCAGTCCTACGTAACTTTTATCCAGTAGCTCTGTGTGTGTGACCAGCTGCTGTTTGATCCAGAAAAGAACATTAATACATAAATTAGAAGATATCTCATCCTAATAACTGGGTCTTAAGAAACAGTCAGAATGAATGGAGAGCCAGACACGTGTCTAAATAACAGAATAAGTGTACTTGTGAATGAAGAGTACTGGGCCCCTGCACAAGCCTGTCTTGTGGTATGAGGATGCCAAAGATGGAACTTCTATCAAACACAGCAATATTATTTGTTGGTAGAAATTTGTGCTGAGTCACGCTCATGAAGCAATGATGACAACAGAACCGTACTACTGTCATTTCACCCTCAGAAAATCTGACAAGCTCTTTACTATAAGCAGGGAACTATATTTCTCTTTGTCAAAGGAGGGGAAGATGGAGTCAATTCACCCCATGTTAAGTTGGGAAAGATGAAAAAGCAGTATGTCAATGTAACTGAAAATCTCCCTTCTCAGGCAATGTACTCCAGTTTCTTAGTTGCCCAAGCAACAGTTCTATTCCAGATTCAGTTGCTCCCATCTCTTAGAAAGGGCTGGTCACTGTGCAACATAGCTGGTCACTACAATTCATGCTGTATAAACCAGTCCCCAATTGACAAGTCGTTACACCTCTGTCCTTCCTGCTGGCTTATCCCATTTAAGCCTTAGACCACAGGGATCAGGGTCTGATGTTCTGGGAACAATCCTGATCAGTGCTTGAGTTGTAAAAAAATCTACCTCCAAATTCTGGGTGTCATTTCCGTGTTTATGCTTCCAATGCATCATAATTTTGTATTCTTTGAAACCACTTGTAGCTGGATTATATTTTGTCATGATAGTATTCCTACTTCTGATCTTGGCAAATGGGTTGAATGAAAGACACTGTAATTGCAGAGGTTGCAATCTGGGCTACAGAGATTGACCATAAGAAAATTTTGTCTGTACAATCAGGGTTGAGTGATGTAGTTACAATGCTGATCAACAGCCTTGAGATATTCTTAACCTTGAGGTATTTCAAAAACAGGGATTGGAAAGACTGTGTCAAGAGAATAAAAAGATAAGTTGTAGACCAGGAAAAAAATTGACATCTCCTAAAGAATATATACAGATGGTAGGTAAGCATCGTGAAACTGTTCGGTGTCACACATCACATGTCATTAGGGAATTGCAAATTGAAGTAATAGTGAGAAGAACTATGATCCTGTTGCACTGCTCATAATCCAAAACACTGATTTCAAATAGTTGGTGGGATGTGACATGATGCTGGTAGGAATGAAAAGTGGGGCAGTTGCCTTGGAAGAGAGTTTGGATGTCATCTTAGTATACATCCACCAGTCATGCTCCCTGGTACTTACTCAGGTGAACTGAAAACTTATGTCCACAGAAAACCCTGTGTCCGTAAAAGTTCCTTCACAATTGCTGACTTCTTGAAAGAACCAAAATATATATATATATATATATATATATATATATATATATATATATATGGATAATAACTAAGCTGTGGCACATCTAGCTAATGAAAAATTATCTCACACTAAAAAGACATGAACAATTGAACCTCCAAAAACCAGGGTGGAGGTGTCAATGACCATTACTAAGAGAAGGAAGGTTTTAGCCAGTGAAGCACTTTCTGAGGAACACAACTAATGAGACACTGTCTTAGATATTCTTCTCTAGATGCTGGGACAAATACTCGACACACAAAATGAAGGAAGGAAAACTTTATTTAGCTCACAGTTACTGGAGGTTCCAGTCTACACTCAGCTGGCTCCAGGGCAGAGCAGCCCATGGCCGAAGGCAACGTTTCATGGTGGTGACAAAGAGCAGAGCAAAATGGAGGGGTAGCAGCAACCATGGCTGCAGAGAGGGAGTCTGTCTCCATTAAGTTGCACCCAGGCTGGGTGTAGGACTCACACCCACAATCCCAGCAGTGCTAAAACCTGTAATCCCAGTAGATCATGAGTTAATCTCAAATTCTAGAAGCTTCCCTATGACTGCATGAGGCTTTGGGGGGGGGGGCAACTATACACAAACCATAACAGAGAGATTGTGTGTGTGTTTGTGCATGTGTGTAAATGGAGCAATATAAGAACACTGTCTTTTCTGCTCAGTTTTGTTGTGAATCTAAAACTACCTTTGAAATTAAGTTCACTGATTTAAAAGAGCATTAATTTGTTGCCTGTATCATACTGAAACTAATATTTTACCATAAATGCTCTCTTTTTCTCTTCGTTATCCAGGGTATCATTCTATGTTTATATTCCTTACTTTTAGAACAAACGAATCCTAAATTTTACTGTCTTTTCTGTCATTTTCCTCATGCTGTCTCCTACCACTTCTATTAATGACACGTGTTAATTTTTTAAGTAGGTTTCAGAACAGCAGACAAGATCAGTAACCCTTTGCACCGCCATGGATTGAGGGGTGTTAGTGATCTCTCATTACAGGAGAAAAACATGCAAGCATAACGTCTCACCTAAATACAACAGGAAACAAAGATGGAAAGTGAAGAGGGGAGGAGAACAAGGTGGAGAAGGAAGAAGAAAAAAAGAAATGGAATAAAAACATTTCTAATCTACAACCAGCAGGGTCTGCTACCACAATTTTGTACAGGTAATTTCAAAGGATGAAATTTAAAATTCTATTAAAACAAGAGAGAACGTGGAGAAGTGGAGTACAAAGAGCATTTTAAAGGATTTTGATGTAAAGTGAAGATAAATACAATAGTTTCCAGTGAATGATATAAGTTTAAAGAAGTTAAAGGTCAGTTGTAGTTTGTTTTTTAAGATAAGGGATTGGTGACATTTTTTTGTAAGCCAGTATGATTGATCCCAAGAAAGGGAAGAAAAACTCATGTAGACGATGCAGCCCTTGTAGAGCTTACTCCTGCAAACACTAGATGAGAAGGACCTAAGACACTGGTAGAGGGTTTGCCCTCAGCAACAGAAGTAAGTCTAATGTAATAGACTTAATAAAAGAGTAATTCAGCAGTTACACACAAATGCTGAAAGATAATTGAACTGGTAATAGGGGGATAAGATTGTTTACATCCAATTATATCTATTTCTCCCAAAGCTTCGAAGTCAGGAACAGCATAGCCAGATGGAGGGAAAATGTATGAAGTCTGGAGAGGGAGAAAGACATGGGAGTCTACGCTGAAAGAAGGTCCATTCTCATGGGATGCCTAAGGAGGCAGTCCAGCAAAACTCAGACTTTCAGCAGTGTTTGTATTGTGACAGCACTGTCTCAGAGGAAGTGGATAGTTTAACTTGGCTTTGTTTGGAATAAGTAGTCTAACGGAAGAAAAATGGAGAGAAGGGGTGAAGGGTATTTTTAAGGGAGTGTTAGAGCATCAGGCAATGAATAATTCAGGATGAGTCCGGATGCAAGTGAGGCAGCAAGTGGTGAAAAGCATCCGGCTCAAGGGTTAAAGTTAGAATGAGGTTAGAGAAGGCTGGTGGCAGAAGATCACAGAAGTAAGCCCGAAAATCACCAGGTGAGTGAAGACAATCCAAAAATAGGAAGCAAACCTTCTGAGTGCTAAGACTCCTCATGATGAAAAGATGGGTGAACAATGCAAAGGAGAAGAGGCCAGGGAACTGTGGGGGCCAGAGCGGATAACGGGCTACACCTCCTGGACTCTCCGCTTCATTGCTGGTGACCATGCACAAGAAACTTTGCTTCTGTCTTCCTTGCTTTCTGTGTCTAACAAAGGAGGATAATTTAAAGCAGTCGCAAAGCTTTGAGAAGCCTAAGCATGCATATTTGTATTGTCTGTACGTAGCAGCCACGCCGTACATGTTAGCAGCTAGTCCTATTTGTTTTGGTATTGCATATTACCTATATTTAAATGATGGTTATGGTTCTGAATACATTGGGTGTTCTTTGACACTCATTATTCCAAGTAATTATCTTTTTATCTCACTTGCTACTGTTGCACAGGTTTTATTTATTTTTTTTCAGACACAGAGCACAGCTAGGAAATGATAGAGCCAGGCTCTGAATGAAACCGGTGTGACTCACGATCTCCGTCCTGAGCTGTGGACTTGCGCACCGATAACAGGGAACTGGGGAGGGCAGTGGGAAGGGCGTGATGAATGAAAACTCTTTGGGGGCAGAGCCCGGAAGGCAGCGAGGAAGTGCGGTGCACAGTGAAGTCCGGACTTCAGAGAAGTGGGGTTTTGAGGGCGGAAGGAAGAGAGAGCCTGGAAGTGACCGCTGAACAGAGTTTACAACGTGCAGAAGCATTTCAGGCATTTCCGACCAAAGGACAGCATAACAAATAACTTCAAATTTGGGCATCCAGTGTACTTGGCAGTTCTTGGGACTCTGTTCTTGTCTTGTATTTTTATCCCGGGGAGAGGAAGTTCTTGTGCCGCCCTGTTCTCTAGCTCAGTCAAGTCCCACTCAGCTGAAGGCGAAAGCTATCAAGTTAACCGAGAGGATGTTTTTGGGTGGTTCTCAGACCAATACCCACAAGAAAGCAGCGGTCTGAAAACAAAGAAAAACTCTCAAGTGAAGGGACTTTGCTGGTTTGCAAGCTGTGGCTAACAGATACAAATTTTCTAATTCCATTTTCCCCATAATGAGGCCCCAAATCAATCATCAATCAATCATTAAAATGCCATTGAAAACTAGTAAGTAGATGGCAGACCAGCCAAGTTCACCCAACACACTAAATTCGGTCTGTCACAGGTGTTTATCTCACCTGAGAGCTAAGAATAGTTTTTACATTTTTTAGTGTTATAAATATAAATTAAACCTAACAAAATTCTATGCCTTACAATAATTATGGAACATGTAAATGATCAATAAAATAATCACCACAGCTCAGCATTAACAGACAAAATTTATATTAAGTTGTGATGATATGCAACATTGTGAACCCTGGTGAAGTAAAACGTTATTTTCCCCAAATAATTTCATTCTACAACATTTACTCAATTGTGACTATATTTTTAATTTCATTCAAAGTTTTAGAATTTGTTTTACTTAATCACCTACATAACATTCTCAATTTATCTGTTAGGCTGAGAAGCTTGAAATGTTTATTATGTGACCTCTTTAAAAAAAAAAAAAAACTTGGACAATCTTTATCTACAGGCAAATGATTAAAGTTCATATTGTTGTAGATATTCTCCTGTAAATATTACAAACGTGTTATCTGTGGCAGCCATACGACCTCATATTCTTTCAGCTCACAAGTGTTTATTAAACAATAACCAGACACCATAACACACCCTAGAAGAGGAGATAAAAGCTGAAAATACATGGCTACCATTCTCAAAAAAAATAAAAATAAAAATCAGTCTTATTATTTTACTGTGGTGGTAGAACGAAGAGGAGCAGAGGATTCCTGAATGTTTTTCACAAGACTGTACTCCCTTCTGTCTCCACTCCGTTGTGAGCTATTATTAGCTGCTAAGTTCATGTGAGTGCATAACCACTGATAGATTGTTTGGTTTTTAGTTTCACCTGGGAAACTGCAGTGCACAAAGTTGCCCTCTCTGTCCTACCTTTCATCCATTAGAATATTGTGTGACCTCTCCCTTTCATGCTTACCCCATTACGTTGCTGATTTTGTTGGGGCCCGGGCATGCCAATTGGATGAAGCCATCCACCACCCAAACCTCTGCCCGGCTGGCCCTACCATCACCCATTATCATGGCAACAGTATGGACTGAAGCGTCAAGACGCAAAGCCATTCACGCGTTCTTCAGTAGCTCATCTTCGTCCTTCTCCTTACAAACTGCCTGGGATATCAGTTCTTGTGCAGGATCTCAGGGTGGCTGCAGGAGACTGGGCAGCCAATAACACAGAACCTTCTGGCAGTGTGCAGCAGTAAGTGTTTCGCTCTCATGATATAGCCTTCGCCAAAACCCTCTCAGCCATGCCCAAGCCACTTCCTAGGTCTCTGCTTGCTCACCACGTGATTCAGGGCATTAGACAACCAGATGCATGATCACATGGATGCAGAAAGAGTGCCCCCACCTAGACATGTAGCTTTCAATCATGGCTAGATTTCTGGTTCCCTGTGTATCAGAAATTGTGCTCTTCCTTCATTGCTATTCCTTTTTTCCTCCTCTATACTCTGTTGCTACTTATGTTCTCTCACATCATAACAAAGTATAATCTTTACTAGAGTAGGAAAATTGGGAATGTAAGGCTTTCCTCAACAGATAAGAGAAAAAGAAGATGAGTATTTTTAAAAATTTTATTATTTGATACAGGATCTCACTGTGCAGCTCAAATTGATAGTGATCCTCCTGTTTCAGCCTCCCCAGCACTGGTATTGCTGATGTGCACCACCACACCAGGTTTTGGTGGCCAACAGGTGTACCCAGAGTGAGCTGTCATGGCTTGGGGTACCACAAGTAGAACCTGGATCCTTGCACTTGCCAGATAAGTGCTTAGACCACTGAGCTATCTGCCTGACCTAAGAAGATCAGTATTTTATTTAAGGGTTGCCTTGATAAAACACACACAAGGGAAATAGAGTTTAGCTTGAAAATAAGTCAGAAGCTTTTCTAGAATTTTTCCAAGTACCTTGTTTTTCATAGCTATCAATATTTTGAGGCTTCTCTACTTTGGAAATTAAAAGTATTTGGGAAACTTCATTTGGCTCTGGAGTGCCCTGTATTCTGAAAATGTCTTCAGTTACAGCAGTAGAGATTTTCTCTGAAACCTGAGTTCAAGGAAAAGAAATGTTCATTGCTTTTGGTTTTAGACTTAAAATGCACGAGGCTGGGAATTTGATACAAAGAGGAAGGTTTAGAAATGCCAAAAGGAAAGGGAGTTTAAAGCAGTGAAATAAAATGAGCAGAGAAATGGGGACGAAAGGATTTAAAGTGGAAATTAAGTGGACACAGAGGGCAGAGGCACAGAAAATACAGTGACCAGAAGCCCGGACTGTGCAGATTAACTCCAGAGGAGCACTCCACTCCACCCCATCCTGCTATCCAGCTAACATGTAATGAAAACTCAAGTCACCTCTTGAAACTATGTTGGTAAGTTATGGATCAGTCTTTTTTTTTTTTTTTTTTTTTTTTTTTTTTTTTTTTTTTTTTTTTTTTTTTTTTTTTTTTTTTTTTTTTTTTTTGGCTTGAATTCAGCCTTATTTGTACCCACCACCATTAACAAAGGTCTTCAATCAATTCATTTTCTGTTTTCCACATCTCTGGGGAGGGATTCCCATGCCTCTGCCTTCCACATGGTCCTTACAGGCACTGTGTTCCAAATCTCCCAGTGTCCCTCACTATCTCCCAAATGTTAGTACAAGCAGTCAGTCAAAAAATGCAGTGTCTTTTCCTAAATATCCCTCGAATCTGCCTCCTCCTAATTATACTACCTAAGGCTACTCAGTCCCTTATTCAGGATCCTGGTATATTAACTGTGTACCACTTATTTAATAACTCAAAAGAAAGTCCTTCCTGAATTTCAAACCTGTGGTCTCACCTCACACCTTCACTTGAGGACCCCCAACTGTAACCACACTAAACTGGCATTAATTGCTACTTTTGTAGTACTCGTCCTTAGGGGCCTTTCCAGAACAATCCTTTCATGTTTCTAGAGAGTGTCTATGCTCTTCCACTGGCAATTTCTTCCAAGAATATACACCGCTTCACATCTATTCATCCACTAGAGGTACTAGGTATTCTCACCTATCTGTCTCTTGAAACCATGTGAACCATAACCGCAGGGCCCAGGATTTGTCATTGTCGTAGTAGTGGGACATAGTGGCTGGCACATGGTAGAATGAGAAAAAGACAGCAACTTCAAATCAGTCTGACAATTCAAGCACAAAAGTTAGGGGGAAACAGTCTTTGTTAGCTAGGTGAAAATAGCCAAGTGATAAATGGGAAGATGTCCCTAATAATCGTAAGAAAACATAATGGCCCCAAAGAGTTGGATGAGAAAAAAAGACTAAGGTGACTTCTGGGTACCAGAAAAAATAAGAAATAAAAATAAAGGCTTACAAACTAGTCTGCTGCACATGTGACATAGGTCTGGCCTTGATGTGAAGAGTGGCTCAAAAGACAAAAATACAGAGGCTGTTCAACACAGGAGGAAAGAAAGGATCCCAGTGACTTTCCTCTTAAGCAGGGCCAGACCCACTCAACAGCACATCAGAGCTGATGGGCATTCCTGGAAGGAAGCAGCTGGTGCTGGTGCCACTGGGCTGCTGGATGGAGGAGACGTGATCCGGGACCCACCCGGCTAGAGGCTGGTACACCACAGAGGACACACTTCTTGGAAAAGTCCTCCGGCAATTAGGAATTCAAGCCTAGACCCAACATTTCAGATGATGCCTTCTAATTTTCCTTCTCCCTCCTCTGAGCTTCTTCCAGGAAACCTGCCTTGTTCTCTGCTGTGGTTGGGAGAGATCAAATGAGTCTTTTACCAAAAGAGGCAGGACTGAACTCTCCTCCCTGCTCCTTCATGTGTACCCACAGGGCCTGGCTCATCCAGGGAGGCTCCTGGAGCCTGACATGAGGCCACCTCCCTCTGCGCCTGTGGCTCTTTAGGCCGAGCAAGAGCCCAGGAGACCAGGGTGGGGGGCTGGACCTGCTATGTCAAGACAGTAAATGATGTAAATGATGTGACTGTGGAAACCACCCCCTTTGGTAGAATCCTTCCACAATGCCTGTTAAGCTCAGACAACTTATGGATGCTCTTGTGTCAGTCTCTTGTGACTTTACTCATGCTGGTTAGTTTTACCCAAAAACTTTAGTAGGGCAATTCAGCACAATCAGAAAAACAAACACATGACCTACCCTATTAAATGGAAATAGAAAGTTAGTTGTCAAAATAGCAACGGGGGTTTGGGCTCCACCATATGGTCAGTCTTTTCTCCTAAGATGCCAACACAATGTCTAAATGTACCCAGAAACTCTACTCCTGTGACATGATTTTCCATACATTTCTTCTACATTCACCCTTCCTCCATCCTAGCCAGTTGTGTCTGTGCTTGTAACCATCACAGCACAGAATCTCATCTCGTGCTTCTGTCTCTCCTAGCTGTCTGTGAACTTCTAGAAGGTAAGAATTCATCTCAAGTGATCATCACCAGCTCATTTTTTCCCTCTAAACACCAGCTCCTGGTGATGCCTCACTGGTGGGTTGTGAGGTTATTGTGGAGAGGAGTAATGGCTTAGTTTCATGCTCAGAAGGCAATTCACACGCATTCTTTTTCCTCTATTTGAGACAAAACTAACTAACCACATACTGTCATGACCAACATTTTATATTTAAGATCGACAATGTTGCACATTTTGAAAACCTTTATTTTCTCTCCTTGTGTTAGACATTGGAAATGGAAGGATTCCATCACCTTGTAGTGTCGGCCCATGAGAAAGCCATAAGGATGCAGATGTTCTTACCAATAACCACAATTTGAACTCAAGAAAGTCATGATGATGAAGCCTAGGACATTGTGCACTGTGAAGATCTGCACAAAACCCTTCAGAGTCCCCTGGTAGCCACTTGGAGGATCGGAGAGACAGGTGGACATGCAAGCACTGCTCAATCACTGAAAAACCGTCGCTGGAGGGAGTCAAGCTGTTTCCCAGGGCACTAGGTTCCTGGCTCTAGGAGCAGCTCAGGCTCTGTGGGAGCCCCACAGTGTATGTAGCTGCTAGCTTCCTGTCTAATATCCCGTTTTGTGTCCTACGCTTGGTTCTTTTTGCCCCTTCCTTCCTACAAGGGAACTTCATGCTACTGTTACCAAATCACCACCCATATTTACTTGCTTTCCTGCCAAAATGTCCACAACCATTTTTTCCTTTCTGGGAGAAAAATCCATAACTTGAAAAAATAAAAAGGAAAAGATAGCTGTTACAGATACAAAGATATTGCACTTTAATTTTGATAACATTTGGGTCCCTCCTAGTTACCAGGCACTAGTAAGCACATATGTGTTGCATGTAGCCCTCACCATACTGATAGCATAGATATCTGTCATATCTCCAGTTTCACTTATGGGCAAATAAACATAGAGAAACTTTTACAGCATCACTGGCCACTACCTGGTAGAGTGAGAATTTGAACCAAGGTCAGTGAGACTCCAAATCTTAATCCTCTACTACGAAGTATGGATGGCTTTGAAGTCTACTTCCAATTTCTCTCTCCCCTTCTGGCAATGTTCCTCTGTTTGCAAAGAATATCCCTTGCAACAGGGCAGGGTATCACACAACAATCTGGAGTTCTTTATCTTACCAATGTGATTTGTCCATAACCAAAAAGCCCTGAGTATTTTCCCTGATGTGTCAGAGCTACTCCGTTCAATCTCAAATCAAAAGCAGGCTGGTTCTTGTCCTCGCACTGTGCTTTTATACTTCTTACAACACTGTGTCTCTGTATCTTTACTATGACTCAATGAGTAATTTTTCTTTCACTTCCCTCTCGAAGCTCTTTTTTGGCAAAGAGGAATCAAGCATCTCAAAGAGCAAAGTACAACTACCTCCGATGCTACTAGACATACCCACTAAACCTCTGCAACCCTTAACACACCTTGATTCAGAAAGTTAACTACACACGTGCAAGCTCTTCTTGTACCCTTTCTCACATTGTAACCTGCAGGAATTCCCTTGGCACATGGATTAGACCAAGCACGACTGAGGCCAATGCTAGGCAAACTTCGAGTCAGATCTGTTTAATTTTTGGAGCCCTCCCACCCCTGCCATGGCCCTTTACTCTCCTCCTGTCTCCTGCCACTCACTGTCCCTCACTGCCCCACTGCCTGGCTGTGGTGTCTCACTGGCTGTGCCACCCAGGTCCCAGCTGAGCCCCCTCCTCCCTTCCCTCTACATCCCCATCTCTTCCCTTTGCTGAATGCTCCTCAGTCAGCGGGATGACCTCACTCAGAGCCCGGGGCCCCGCTCCTCCCCCCCATGCTTTCTTCTTTCCTTTTCTCTACGCAAGAGCATCTTGAATGTTCAGTTCCTTTCTCCAGAAGGCTCCTGGCCAAATACAGAGCTCTCTCTAGGCCTCACTCTGCCGACACGTAGCTGCCTACAAATCACTCCTCAGGTGCGGCTCTTCCATGTAGTTAGTGAGCAGCGAATCTTGAGCTGCCCGCGCCTCCCTTCCTCTTTCAGGCTGGTGTTCTCCAAACCTCTGCACTTGGATCCCTTCCCCCTCTGGAAAATCCAGTCCATATTCATGGAACCGAGTACCAAGTAGAAACACCAAGCTACCGCTCTAGGCCTGACCCTTTTGACACTCATATATTTTTGCCACCTATCCAGCAAAGGCACCAGAGGTAGTCACCCACAATGAAAACAAACTCATCTTATTTTCTCCTTAAATAAACTTAGTCTTGCTCCACGGCCTCTGTACAGCAAGACTGTTCTAATAGCACTCAAACGTCAACCATAAGAACATCGCCCTATACATCTCTTCAGCTTCCAGTCATAGCTGAGTTTCCATGTGGGCAACCTTCTTCTCATGCTTTGATCCATTTCATTAACTAGATCATCTGGAAGAGTGGTTGAAATTCCCATTCCTCAGATGCTGAGACTGAGGCTCAGAGAGGTCAAGCAACATTCCCAAAGTCATGCAGGAAGCGCAAGGTAGCAATAGGATTTGAAAGCTAGATACCTGCTTAGCAACCCGCGCTCTTTCACCTGCTCTGTGTGATCCCTCACCTCAGCCCAAGCCTGGTGAGTTTTGGCAGCTGACATGCCTGGAATCGCTGTTTAGAGCCCTCAGTGCTAAGAACTTCAACAGATTATATGACTTAATCCACAAAGAGAAACTCAAAAAGTAGGAGTTCTTATCCTATTCTGCAAATGAAGAAACAGATTCAGCAAATTGTCAAACTTTCCTTGCATGAATGATTCAATCAGCTTTAAAGTGATAGTCCCAGGATTCAGGACTTGGAAGTCCACAACCTTCACTGGCCTAAAAATACTCCAATCTCCTCCCCTTTCCTTGTTGTCCTTGCAACTACTACGGCCCAAACTCTCATTGTCTTGCTCGCTGTGTTTCTCCTCTCCTTCTTTGTCCCCACAGAAGCCATCCCACTCCTTGCAGGGCTCTGTGAGCAGCATGTGTCATGTTATTTCCTAACACTGACTTTGCAGAAGCCTCATAGAGGCCGGCATTGAATCGTTTTCATCTCTGGACGGTATAGCTCAGTGGATTAAGCAATTGCCTAGGGAAGCACAGGGGCCAGGGTTTGGTTCCCGGCCCCACCTGCCACACCAGCCATGCTCTCGAGCACACTGAGCCAGGCGATGGAGTCCGGACGCGGTGGCACATGCCTGTAATCCCAGCACTTGGGAGGCAGGAAACAGGAGGATCACTATAAGTCTGAGCTGCGTAGTGAGACCCTGTAGGGAAAAAAAAAGTAAGCAACGTTAAATCGTTTTCATCTCTATTTCCATCTACACATCAGTGCATTTGACTTTCAAGGACAGTGTTATCACCTCTCCAAACACCAGAATGGCTTATTCATGTAAAACCTGAGCCCCTCCCTGATCACTCAACAGACAGAGGGAAAAGCAAACTGGTGCCCTGAAACCACCACACACCGTTCTATAACTCTACCCCTGTTTGATTCTTCTACTAGACATTGGTGAGAAATTCTATAAAGTTGTGGCCAAACGGAATTGTTTACAGTTACAGGTTGTTTACAGTTTATGTTGAGTTTAAATAAAATGAGAAGTTGCAACTGAGGATGGGTAAGGGGAAAATCTGTTTCTGTATTCCTCTATCACATTCAAGCCTGCATTCACCATTAAATACACAGAGTCTAAGACCTGTCATTAAAACTGGAACCATGAGCTATGATTTATCCTATGCTCTGGATAGCATGGCCTTACATGTTTTTTTAAGGGATGAGATATTCTGTTCTTGTTTGAGCTATAGATTTTCAAGGATGTCACCTTCTTGTGATTTAGTATATGGTGGGAGTTTCAAGGTCACTTTGAAATTTCAGAAAACTTTGACAATATTTATCCAAGCATCCAAATTCATAGCCACTGGCATTGATTCCCTTGAAGGGTGCATTTTCTCTTCACCCACACATATCAACTGAGCATCGCTGGACAAAGGAAGGAGGCTCAAGAGCTGGCATGAGAGAAAATCAGCTCTGGGCCTCTTTCCTATCTTTCCTACCAGAGAGCAGCCAGAGAGCCCCCTTGGGATACTGGAAGTGGGTAAGGCAGCAGCTCGCTGAAAACCTCACTTACACTTGAAGAATCCTTAGGTTCGACTCCTCTTTGCACCTCTAATTTTGCTGCTTTTCAATGATGGCTATTCAAAAAGAATGCATCTAGTCACTATCCACAGTGTGCAAAAAAAATTTAGTCTGCCTCAAATAAAGATGGAATGACTTATCTGTGAGCAAACCATGAAAGTTTTATTTATGGCCTTCTTTTCTCTTTCAGTGAAAAGAACAACCAATCCATGATCTTTTGTATAAGTTAAATTCAACTGCCTTCTTTTACAGTGGACAGGATACTTTACCCCTTATCATCTATAACTAAAATGAAAGCCGTTTTTTACTTTTAAGCTATTGTCACCAACTTACTAAGATTGTTTAGGATACCAACTACTTCACTCCGTCAGATAAGCAAAAAAAAAAAAAAAAAAAAAAAAAGACCAATGGATGGGAACAGATGTGGGAGGTTCCAAGTCTACGACTCAGCTGCCCTCACCAAAATTTAGGTAAGGACACCCGATAACCACTTCTGGGCAGCCGAGTTCTCACCTTAAGGATCTGCCGCAGTCTCTGATCCTCACAGGGTCTCAGGCAGCCCTTAGCTATGCCCAGCAAGCTGATGTACTGGTGTGCCACACAGCCACATATAGGACAGTTGCCAAGTGTACACACGTTTGCTACACATTCTAATATTGCATATAAATCTATGGATAATATAGTGAAACATCTTACGCCCAGATATAGCTGTCAGATGCCAAAATGTAAGAAGCGTCCTTCACGTAGTGTCTGAGGCCTCACCTGTGGTAAGCAGTATGAACCAGAGTTTTGCAGTATGAACCAGAGTTTTGCTTCTCTGACTATACTTTCTGCTAATAATAATGACTGTGCTGCCCATCGGCATTCAGGCATCAAACCTGTGCTCCCATGTCTAGTTTTCCTGCCTCTATGACCTGATCCATTCAAGCTGTTATAACAAAGCTTGATAAACTAGGTGGCTTGAAAGTCCTGAATGGAGACACCAACAGATCAGTGTCTGATGAGGCTCTGTTTGTCACAGGGGCTCATTCTGGAGCTCCTCTTATAAGGGTGCTAATCTCCTTCATAAGGGCTCTGCCTTTATGAACTCAGCACCTCCCTGAGGTTTCCAGTAGCTGTAGGCTAGAACTCAACCTAAGATTTGGGAGGGAGGAGGCAGGGTCATTCAGCCCATTTGCTCTCCCATCTGCACAGCACTATAAATGGCGTGCATCCAGGACAAAGGAAAAAGAAAAGAAAAAGAAAAAAAATACAGAGAAAGAGAAAGAGAGAGAGAGAGAGAGAGAGAGAGAGAGAGAGAGAGAGAGAGGGAGAAAGGAAGGAAGAAAGAGGATTTGACTGACCTTGTCAGATTCAAAAGTTACATGTTTTATTATGCAGATCTTGCTTTAACTTGCCCTTAACCACCCAGCAGAAAAGTTTAACCATGAGGCATAAAAAGTAAAGCCAGATTAGTATGCTGATCTGTAAAAGGCCCAACTCAACAGCTTCTGACATTGCCAATTCTGCTGATAACCCACTGCTATTATGGAATATTGGACTATACATACAACTACTTTCTCTTAG
>PVKN010002649.1:0-41275 GCA_004027915.1 Capromys pilorides
TTGATAAGCCCCTAGCTAACCTCATCAAAAAGGGAAAAGAAAGGACTCAAATTCAAGCAATATGGAATGAAAAGGGTGAGATTACTACAGACCCAGCAGAGATTCAGAGGATCATTAATAGCTACTTTGAGAATCTTTACTCTCACAGAATTGAAGACACAGATGAAATGGACAGATTCCTAGAAAGGTATAAACTACCAAAACTGAATCAAGAAGATATAAGAACTCTCAATAACCCAATAACAGCAAATGAAATACAAAATGTAATAAAAAGTCTACTGACAAAGAAAAGTCCAGGTCCTGATGGATTCACCACTCAATTCTACAAGAAATTTACAGAAGACATAATCCCAATACTCCTAAAACTCTTCAATGAAACTGAAAAGAAAACAATCCTTCCAAAATCATTCCTGAGGCAAGTATTACACTGATACTAAAACCAGAGAGAGATGCAACTAAAATAGAGAACTATGGGACAATTTCTCTCATGAACATAGATGCAAAAATCCTCAATAAAATTCTTGCCAATAGAATACAGCAAGTCATCAATAAGATTATACACCATGATCAGGTAGGATTCATCCCAGGGATGCAAGGATGGTTTAATATATGCAAATCTATAAATGTAATACACTATATCAATAGAGGCAAGGCCAAAAATCACATGATCATGTCAATTGATGCAGAAAGGCTTTTGACAATGTCCAACACTCATTCATGTTCAAAGTCCTACAGAAAATTGGAATAGAGGACCTCTACCTCAATCTGATAAAAGCCATCTATGACAATCCAATGGCTAACATAATTCTAAATGGGGAAAAGCTGAAGTCTTTTACTCTCAGATCTGGTACAAGACAAGGATGTCCTTTATCAGCACTCCTATTCAATGCAGTTCTGGAATCATTAGCTACAGCCATTAGACAAGAGAGAGAAATAAAAGGAATAAGAGTACGCAAAGAAGAAGTTAAACTATCACTATTTGCAGATGACATGGCAATCTACTTGGAAGACCCAAAAACACTCCACCAAGAAGCTACTAGAATTAATACACAAATTCAGTAGCATAGCAGGGTACAAAGTCAACAGCATTCCTCTTCACAGATAACACACTGAGAGAGACATCAGAGAAACAATACTTTTTACAATAGCATCAAAAAAATGAAATACTTAGGAATTAACCAACTAAAGAAGTAAAAGATCTATTCAATGAAAACTACAGTACTCTGAAAAAAGAGATCTTAGAGGTTTTCAGAAAATGGAAAGATATTGGGGCTTCACTTGCTTAGGAAAGCTTAGGCAACCACAGGGACTGCAGTTTGATCTCCAGCACCACATGCTGCACCAGCCCTAACCCCAGGGTGGGCTGAGCTGGCCATAATGTTAAAGAAAAAGAAAAAAAAGGTGAGCTGAAGGCCAGCCTCAACTGCATAGTGAGACCTTGTCTCAAAAGAAAGTAAATAAATAAATAAATAAATAAAATAAAATAAATAAAAAGATATTCCCTGCTCCTAGATAGGAAGAACCAACATTGTGAAGATGACCATACTCCCTAAATTGTTACACAGATTTAATGCAATTCCTATCAAAATACCATCAACATACCTCACAGACCTGGAGACATCATTCCTAAATTTATTTGGAATCAGAAAAGACCTAGAATTGCAAAGACAATCCTGGGCAACAAAGGTAAGGCAGGAGGCATTACAATTCCTGACCTAAAGTTATACTACAGAGCTACTGTGATAAAATCAGCGTGGTATTGGCAAAAAAAATAGACCTGAGGATCAGTGGAATAGATTAGAAGATGCAGAAGCAAATACAAACACACTCAGCCACCTTATCTTTGACAAAGGGGCCAAACATGCTTACTGGAAGAAAAATAGTCTCTTTAACAAATGGTGCTGGAAAAACTGGATCTCTACATGCCAAAAACTAAAACTTGACACAGATCTATTACCATGCACTAAACTAAAGTCAAAATGGATTAAAGATCTAAATATTAAAAGAGAAACCCTAAATCTCCTGGAAGAGAAAGTGGGAGGAAATCTTGAAGACATCAGAGTAGGCAAAGAGTTCATGGACAATAATCAAAGTGCACATTTAACACTTGAGAGAATCAACAACTAGGACCTCCCCTGGCTGGGAAGTTTTTGCATGTCAAAAGAAATTACCAACAGAGTGAAAAGACAACCTATTAATTTAAAAAAATTTTAACCAGTAAGTATTCAGCCAAAGGTCTTTCTAGAATTTATAAAGACCTAAAAGCATTAGGGTCACAAAATTCAAAGACCCAATCCAGAAATGGGTATCTGAGATGAACACACACTTCTCAGAGAAAGAAATTCAACAAGCCTATAAACACATGAAGAAATGCTCCTCATCGCTAGCCATTCATGAAATGCAAATCAAAACAACACTTAGATACCATCTCACCCCGGAAAGAATGGCTATCATAAAGAAATCAACCAACAACAAATGTTGGAGAGGCTGTCGGGAAAAAGGAACACTTCTCCACTGCTGGTGGGAATGCAGACTGGTGCAACCATTATGAAAAGGGGTGTGGAGGCTCCTTAACAAACTGGAACTGGAAATCCCACTCAATCCAGCTATCCCTGTACTGGTAATTTTCCTAGAAGAACTGAAAACACTCTATCATAGTGATATCTGTGCACCTATGTTCATAGCAGCACAATTTGTGATAGCCAAATCTTTTTTTTTTTTTTTTTTTTTTGTCTTTTTTGAGACAGGGTTTCAGTATGCAGTTCAGGCTGGCCTTGAGCTCACTTTTGTATCCCAGGCTGGTCTCGAACATGCACCAATCCTCCCGCCTCAGCCTCCCAAGTTCTGGAATTACAGGCATGCACTACCATGCCCAGCTGTGATAGCCAAATCTTGGAAACAACCAAAATGCCCATCATCTGAAGAATGGTTGAAAAAGATGTGGTATTTTTATGCAATGGAATATTACTCAGCTATAAAGAATGATAAACTAGAAGACTTCGTATACAAGTGGATGTATCTTGAACATATACTCATAAGTGGAATAAATACTCATAAGTGTGTAAATATCTTACAGTCTCCATAGTGTAAGAACTCCAAAGAGGAGTTGAAATGAAAATGGAAAGGCATAACACAGCTGAATGGAAACCAAGGACTTAAGCATTAAACAACAAAGTGTCTGTAAACAGAAAAGATAGGAAACATGGCAGGAGCAAAACCATGCACTTATATACACAGGATGAATTAGATGATGGTCTTAAGAACCACCAAAGTATTTTTCACACTGAGGATAGCAATGGGTAACACTAAAATTATGCTTGGAATGCCTGTCATTCTTCTCTTTTAGATTTGTGCTGTTTCTAATGTAATTTCAGTTACTGCTATACTCTCTTTCAAGTAAATGATTGATTTATAAGAAAACAAAAATGGGTATTAAATGAGAGTAAGAGACTAGGAAAAATGCTATAGGATTGACTGGTTACAATTTTGTATATACTTAGATTTCTAAATGTCTGTGTAAAAATGTATAACTGCTTTTATCACATTGTATAGGAATTTATTAGAATATGAATGACTGATAGAAAATATCGATTCCAAGTGTAAGATGTTTGATATTCAGAAAGACAGTGATGTTAAGCTCAAGTACCTATGTTATAGAGTAATCATATCACAAAGCTTCTCTTCTAGAGGGTTAAGAACGTAAGTTTAGACCAAAAATTAGTGAAAAACAAGGGCTGCAAGGATTGCCAATATTTTGGCCCTAGCCTTTCAAGGTCAGTGAAGACTCAGGACATAAGAGAACCTGTTCTGTAACATCCTATAACTCAGAGGTTTCCCAAATTTTCTGTTCAAGGAGATTATGGGACCACAGAAGAAAGGGATTGACAATGTACAGTGTGCCTAAGGAGAGTCACCTAGAGAGAAAACATTCTCTCAGGCTTTCACAGAGAGCAAATTGGTCAAGTAATGGCCGTGATTCATCCAGATGGCTGACACTGACAAAAGATCTACAAAATGCTGTACGTGGTTTCAAGGTAAATCCTGAGGGGGTTTGACTGACCTTGGGAGATGCAAAAGTTACATGTTTTGTTACACAGGTCTTGGTTTAACTTGCCCTTAACCACCTGCAGAAAAGTTTAACTATAAAGCATAAAACAGTATGCTAAACTGTAAAAGGCTTAAACCAATAGCTTCCGACATTGCCAGTTCCATCAATAACCCACTGCGATTATGGAATACTGGACTATGTATATGACTACTTTCTTTAGTTCAATGAGAAGAAATTTTTTGTACCAACAATGATTAGAAAAATTATCATGTCTACATCCTGTGCTTTGTATAACTACTACAAGGACAACAATATGCATTGTATCAATTATTGAGAATGTACTATTAACATGTTTTTGAAAATGTCAAAAAAGTAAATCTTTAAATATTAAAAATATAAAAATTACAATTAAAAAATGGGCTAAAGGGCTGAACGAAGAATACTAGAGAGATACAAACAAATGTTCGGTGCCATTTGTCATTTGGCAAATGCAAACTAGAAGCACAGGCAGTACCACTGCACACCCACTGAAATAGCAAAGAAATGGATGAATGAGATGAGCACACTGTAGGCTGACAAGCCTGTGGAGGAAGGGGGGCATCACTGGCGAGAACAAACACAGTGCAGCTCTGTGCGGGAATCTGGCCGAGTCACTGACCAGGGGCCCCAAAGACATGGGTGGCATATGGGCGACATGGACCCTGAGAGTAGCTTTTTAAAGTTTTGTTTTTGTTTTTGTTTTTGTTTTTGTGAGATAGGGTCTCACTCTGTAAGCCAGGCTGTCCTTGAACTCACTTATGTAGCCCAGGCTGACCTCAAACTCTCAGCAATCCTCCTGCCTCAGCCTCCCGAGTGCTGGGGTAACAGGTGTATGCCACCATGCCTGGCTTGAGAGAGCAGATTGTAAATAATTACCCAAAGCTAGAAACATAGGAGGTGCCCTTGGACTGGTGAGCACATAAAGAACCATGGCCTGTCCCTAAAGTGTGGCGCTGCTGCTTAGCAACAGGAATGAGCTGCCAATTCCTCCCCATGGAAAGAGCTCCTGCACTGTTTCCTTTGTGCAGGAGCTGGATTCAGCAAGCTGCTAACTGCACAATTCCATTCCCCACTCTGGAGAACAGGCAAGCTGGGAAGAAAGAAGGAATCGGAGTGCACTCCAAAGGGCGCAAGGGGGTGCTGTAGCAATGACGTGACTGCTGGGTCCTGACCGTGGTAGAGGGGAAACGGCTCTCTGCAGTTGTCAAACTGCTTCTAAAAATGTAAATATGATGGACTAATTACTAGAAAAATGTAGTGGCCAGGAAAAAACAAATGGTTCTCTTAGTCCTGTAATGACAAACCCATTGAAGTAATACCTCTGCTTCCCAGGGGCCGTAGGGACCTGTTTCGCCGATAAAGTCTTGGAGGAGGGAAGAGGTCACTGCTGTCCTAACCCTGATCCAAGGTCTGAGGTTCCAGGAGGAGGAGCAGCCCCCAGCCCTGGTCTGGAGGGAGCAGCCCAGGAGAACAGGGCAGCAGGGCTGGCCAGCCCAGGTAGAGCCCAGCTCACTTGCCGGGCGCCTGGCGTGAGTAGGGTTTGAGCATGTCTGTGTGCATGTGCACATAAGAGCCCGCTTCTGCATGCTTGTGAGTGTGCAATGGAGCAGGTGTGATCCTGTGGAGGGGAAGAGGTGGGGGGTGCTGCAGACAGGCAGCGGGTAGAGGGTGTGGCAGGAACTGGGCTGACCTTCTAGCTAAAGAAAGCCCCCAGAGTGGGTCTTCAGGTGCAGTGGGAAGTGGCCACCACCACAGGGAGCTTCTTGGGTGGGAGGAACATGCCTTCTTGGTCCTGTTCTGGGTTGGGGCCAGGCCCTGACTCCCAGTTCTCTGGCTCTCCAGGATGGGGCATGGCCTGTACAAAGCTCCCCTGACGTCTGTTCTGTGCCTGCAGATGTGAGGGCTCCTCCTTGGACTAGAGACCCCTAGGGCAGATCTCCCTCAGGTCATGGCCTGCTCCCAGGGGCCCCTGGGGTCTGTCTGCAGGGTCTTCTCCAGCTAGTGACAACTAAGGGCTCCCCCAGGACAGCAGCCTGGGGCCCCAAGCTGTAAGCTCCAGGAGCTGAAGTGGCTTCACTCTGATGACCGGAAGGGGAAGGGGATGACTGGGTGAGTGTGGGTGCTCCAGCGTCATCAGGTGCTTTTCCACGTGGGCAGTGTCTCCCCACGGTGTCTGGGCCATGCCAAGGGGTTGAGTGAAAACTCCTAGGTACCCCACCCACTCGCTTCTGCTTTTGACCTCAGAGTAAGGGCAGGGAGGACCCGTGGTCCTGCGCCTGTGGGGAGCTCTGCGCTCACTGCTGCCCTGACCTCGCTGCAGGCACAGGGCTGCTGCTCAGAGGCTCCAGGGGGCCTCACCTGGATGAGGTCCTCTAGGTGGGCTGTAGTCCCAGGTGAGGGCTAGCGGGGCCTGCTGGGAAGCAGGCTTGGCCACACCTGCCTCTGGGAGGGAAAACTCCCATTTTCCTCTTTTTTCTTTTTGCTTTCTCTTCTCTCCTTTTTTCTCTTTCTTTCTTTTGTTTTTGTGGTGCTGGGGTTTGATCCCAAGACTTTCACATTGAGCTACATCTGCAGGGTTTTTTTTTAAATTTTGGGACAGTCTCCATAAGTTACTGAGTTTCCCGGGCTGGGCCTAAACTTGTGATCCTCCAGCTTCAGCCTCCCGGAGTACTGGAATTGCAGGTGTGCACACTCCAGCCTGGTGGGTAGAAGACAATGTCTAATTTCCAGCTGCCTGGGTCTTTGACAGGCCCCTCGAGGCAGCTGGCTCCAACCGCTTAAAGCTTTCTGGGGACCAAGGGGTATGCGAGCTTGCTCCAGAGTAGGTGGGGCCTGTGAGACGCGGAGGTGGGACTCTTCTTGGTTGCATTTCTGCATTTCCCTGTAGCCCAAGGCTGACTCATCAGACAGAGCCTTGGGGACCAACAGCCCTGTGTTCCTGTCCCTGCCCCCACACCTTGCAGCCTGGGTGGTGCTAGTCTCTAGGGCTCTTCCAGTCCCAAGGGACCCTTAGGACAAAAACAATTGGTTCCTTCGGGGCATGGATGTACACATGTAGCATGTAAGAGGCTGAGGCCGGAAGATCGCAAATTTAAACCCAGTTCAGACAACTTAGTGACTCAAAAGAAAAAATAAAAATGGACTGGGGATGTAGCTCAGTGTGAAGGTTTGTGTTCAGTTTCCAGTACCTCAAAAATAGTAAAATAAAATAAAATTGAGCTGGTGAGATCGTTCAGTGCTCTAAAGCGCCTGCTTAGGAAAGCTTAGGCAACCGCAGGGACTGTGGTTGGATCCTTGGCACCTTTGATCCCCGGCACTGCATGCATGCCAGCCCCACCCCCAGGGCAGGCTGAGCTGGTCATAATAAAATAAATAAAATAAAATAAAGCAGAAAATCCAGTCCTAAGAGTTGCTGAGAGTGGTCATAGAGCCTGGAGCCCTGTTGGAGGTTGGGGACTTTGGAGGCTAGGGCAGGGGTGAAGAATGATTTCTGGGTCAGAGACAGCAGGCTTCAGGGACAAGGGCCCAGGGGAGGGGCTGGCTGAGCGGGAGAACCTGGATCCCTGCCTGGCACCTAGCACAGCCAGTGCTTGGATATCAGATGCTACCTGGGCCCTGTACCCCACAGGGAGAGGTCCAGCCAAGGGTGCGTGAGGATCGTCAGCAGTGTTGGCCAGGGGACATTGCTGGGAATGGAGAGATGCACACAGGCCAGAAGGCTAGAGCTGTGGCTCTTAAGGGACCTTCTAGGACCCAGTAACCAATGAAGGGCGGAGCCCAGGCTGAAAGATTGAGGTTAGGCTTTAGGGTCTGGCTTCTAGGCCTCTGCCCCTGCCTTGGGAGGCCAGGATGAGAGCCTCTCTTGGGAAATTCTGGCCTGATGCAGCTCAAAAGCCCCTTTCTATTCTCAAAATGTTTCTAGCTAGAACCTAGGGACCTTGTATGCTGTGACATGCAACAGGATCACCCCATGGAAATCCCCAGAAAGCCGGCTTTCCCCTCTGTGTCCCCATGTGGCCGGTGGGACCGGTTGTCTCAGGCTTACTTGATGAGATGGACAGGCAGTTGTCACCAGGAACAAGACCATGGGGAGAGACCACAATGTCCTCTGCACTGGTGCGTGGGCAGCCTGCCAAATCTGGAACAACTGAACCATCGTCAAGAACAATGACTAGGGCTGGCCAAGTAGCTCAGCAGATGAAAGCACGTGCTGAGGCAGAAGCACTGTTAGGGTTCGATCCTTGCGGTGCTGTGCTGGCCCAGCCCCTGGGTTACACTGAGATAGCAACCGAGACAGTGTGCTGGTGCATGCCTGTAATCCCAGCGCTTGGGGGCTGAACACAGGTGGATCATTACTAGTTGGTTCTATGTAGTGAGACCCTATAGACCTGTAGACCCTGTACTAAAACACAAAATAATAATAATAATAATAATAATAATAATAATAATAATAATGACTAGAGCAAGAATGTAGCTCAGCAGCACAGTATCTCCTGAGTTCAATTCCCAGTACCAAAACAAAAAAAAAAAAAACAAAAAAAAGAAGAAGAATGACAGGCAGAGCACACGAAGGATGCAAAAGTCATGACATACTGTTCACAGCAGCCAGGAGATAGTGGCCACCCAAGTGTCCACACAGGATGACACACAAGCAAGTGGGACCCTCTGCACAGTGGGATACTATGTAGCCTTTAAAAGGAGAACATTCTGATACCTGTGGCAGTGTGGAAGATTCAGAGAGCACTGTGCTCAGTGGAACCAGAGCCAGAAGGACAAATGGCGCGTGATGCTCCTGTGTCGAAGCCTGGAGCAGCACAATCCTAGGAGGCAGAGAGCAGGATGGCAGGGCCACATGGAGGTGGGGTTAACGGGTGAGCAGTTCCCATTTCACTAGGTGACAAGGTCCAAAGGGCAGATGGCGTGACAACCACACGAGAGTAGTGGTGTTAGATGGCTCTAACACCACTTAGAAGTAGTGTTTTTCGATGTGTTGATCTGTGGTCCCCTGTGGTCACATTGGAATAAAAGTCCACACGTCTTTAGAGATCAATTTTTAAATTTTTTTATTTTTGTATTCTAGGGAAGAGTCTAAAGGGTATTCAGGGTCTCACTACTAGATTGGACTCAAAGTGGTCCACTTGTTTACAGCCTCCCAAGAGCTGGGATTACAGGCTCGTGCCTCCATGCCCAGTTTCAGTTGCCTGTTAGGGCACCCCGGGGGTGAGGCCCAGCTCTGAAGGCCTGGGGATCAAACCCCAGCCCCTGCGCCTGCCTGCAGGCACTTTAATCTGCTGAGCTATTTGGCCAACCCTAATTTAGAGAGAAGAAACAAATCCAGAAGGCTTGGAGGATGTGGAGCTCAGCTAGCTGCTTGGGGAGGCCTATGCTGCCAAGCTAGGGCTGGTAGGCACACAGGACCTAGTCATTGCAGCTCGGTGAACTGTCCAGCATCCCCAGCAGGCTCCCTGGTCACAGGCCAGGTCCACTCTGTCATAGCCTAAACACCTGTGCTCTCCAAGGAGGGGCCTGGTGTGAAGGCAAGAGGTGACAGTGGCCTGTGGTAGCCACTACCCCAACAAGTGTGTGTCCAGGTGTCTGAGACCTTGTAAACTGGTGGCTTTCTAGGGACTCTGTCACCACCCACACAGACCCTAGAGATTGCTGCTCAGGGCTGGGCCTCCAGCCCGTTGGCCTTCAACACCCCAAGCTGCAGCTGTCTGGATCAGGACCTGTGACCACTGCTGTGAGGTGCCTGTAACAGGAGGGTCCTGGAGAGGCTGTGGGCCCAGGCTTGCCCCCAGCCAGCACTGCCCCCAGTGCTGGAAGAGTAGGACTGGGCCAGGTACCTCGGGGTATCAAGGAAAGTTCAGCACCCTAAACACAGAGCCAGCCCTTGGGCATAGATGGTCATGAGCTGCCGAGTGTACCTATTGCCAGCTGACATCTGCCAGAGACTGGACCGTGTTTGGATTCCCATTGTTCTGTCTCAGGGTTCAGAAAGCCACAGGAAGACATGTGTGAGGGCCAGGCCACACTAGGGATTGAGGCTGTGCTGGGCACCCTCCCCCATCCTCCAGCGCCAACTCTCATAGCCTGGTACAGACAAGCCCACTAGCGGGGCTCTCGGGCCAGGCTGAGCTTGGCCCTGGGATGAAGAAACCTGGGCCAGAGCTGGGGAGGGCAGGGCTGTGGTGCCTCTGGGTGATGCTCCTAGTTGGTGCCTGCCTGAGTCTATCCGATGTGGAGCTCCCACTGAAGTGCCTCCCTGGGGCCCCTCCTGGGCCTTCCTACTGTTACTTTGTCTGAATGGGGACACATGAGGCAGGCGTGGTACCCCCCCCCTCAGATGGAGCCACCTGGCCTGGTGTCCCCTGGCCTGGGTCATCTGGCTACAGCTTGGCTCTCTGGTGAGGCAACGTCTTGCCAAGGCAGTGTCACAGCCAGGACTGCAGGTCTGAAGCCATTTCCAGCCATCTGCCCCCAGGAAAGTGAGGAGGCCCTGCTGTCAGCAGAGTACAGATTCCACCCCACCCCAGGCCACCCCCACCCCAGGCTTTGTGGTTAGGTTAGGGGAGTTTCCGTGCAGGCACGCAAGCACAGGGACCCTGGGACTTCCTGAAAACTGTTTACAGGCAAGCAGAGAGGGCATGTGGCTTGGTGGTGGAACAGCCCAGGTAAGGTGCCAGGCCGGGGGCTGGGGAGTGGTCCTGGGGAACGGAGGGTCCAGTGATTGTTAGTTGGTGAAGGCGCAAAGCACAACTGAGGCTCATCCTGGGCTGATCCCTGAGGGGCACACGGGGACGCGGTGCCCACCGGCCAGAGGCGCAGACTCTGAGGGCTTCTTGGTCTTGCTTCCACAACCCAGGTGGCTTATTTGGGGCTTCTTCCCTCTGGGGGGACACAGAGGCAGGGAGGGAGCAAGACAGCCAGCAGGGGTCTGCTAACTGAGGCTTCCTAGGTGGTGTTCAGAACACCGGGCGCAGCAGGCCTCCATCCATCTGCTGGGCTGGTGGACCTGGGCTGTGTACCCAGAGCTGGGCTGACCAGCTATTCCCGGTATCTTTGAGTGATGTCCTATGGCCATCATGCTGTTGCGGGGCTACAGTTCCCTCAGAGCACAAATCCAGGACCAGCATGAGGCCGTTAGACTCGGCAGGCATCATAGCATCTGGGCTGCCAAGAGGCTTGCAGGTGCCATGGGCACCAGGGAGGGTGGGCCTTGCTCTGGTGTGAGGGAACCAAGCCCTTGTAGCTGAGCCAGGCCAACCCCTTCTCTCACCTGCCTTCAGCCCTGCATGGAATCCTTCAGCTGAGAGGCTCCTCACGTCTATCAGGGTGACACCTGTCCTGGATCTCTGCAGGGTCACCCACAGCTAGCCCTGCCTCCCAAGCAGAACCCCTTCCCATGCGGGACCTGCCCAGCTGTGAGCAGAGCCACAGAATGGGGCCACTAGAGAAGGGACATCCAGAGCAGGGCTGCCGTGGGACTAGGACTTGGGCTGACCACAAGCCATGTGTTCCTGCCAGGGTTGCCAGATAGAGTCAGGGCACTGGGCATCCAGCAGCAGTGCCTGGTCATAGCGCTATGGCTCTGCTGTCCTGGTGGTGGAAAACCACTGTCCCATGTGGGCCTCATGCTGGCCCGTCTGCTGTGGCCCGCTGGGGTAGATCAAGGTGTCAGAGCCTGCACCACCCAGCTGGGTTGAGCAGTGGCTGCAGCCTCTCCCCTGCCTGGCCCAGCATGTCATTGTACGGTCTCACTGTGAGGGGGCATTCTGCCTGCAGCAGGGAGGAGTGGCTTTACCAAGGTGGCCCATAGAGTTTCTCCCATGTAAACAGGTGCTGTGACTCTTGCAGAGGACAGGCACATCCTTCTGAGTTGGTCTCTGTGGGTCCCCGTTGCAGGGACAGGGAAGCACGTCCATGTCTGGAAGCCCTCCCTGGCCTCCGCGTGCATTCCAACCCTGAGGGGGCCTCTGCTCAGGAGTGGGGTGTGTGAGGGCGTCAGGTGCCCTGCAATTGTTCCTGCTCTTTGGCCTGCCGATGTCCCTGCTGGGGAGGACAGACTGTAGCATCTGAGAGAGCAGGCCCTCCTGGGAAGGAAGCAAGCCCCTGGGTGGGGGCACGGCCTGGATCCCAGGGAGCGCTGGCATCCCAAGCCCACCAGCACCCCCTAGCTGGAGACCCTGCCTGGGCTCCCGTGGAAGGGCCGCTGCTCCCTGGCACTCCCATTTCAGGAATGGCTAGCAAGCCCTGTCAGCCCCAGACCATTTGCCAGGAAAGAGTCCAGAGGGTCCTAGTGGTGGCGCAGCTTCAATTGGCTTTCCTGCAGTGGCTCACTTTTCGTATAGCAGTGTTGTTTTAGCTACTTGAAAGTTTATCTCACAGGGGGCTGGGGAGATAGCTCCGTGGCACAAGTGCCTGCCTGGCAAGTGCAAGGTCATGAGTTCAAACCCCAGTCCCACAAAACAGAACAACAACAACAACAACAAAAAAGTTTACCCCAAGGCTGGGGAAATAGCTCAGCGGTACAGGCCTGCATGGCAAGCGCAAGGTTCTGAGTTCAAGTCCTGATACAAAAAAAAAAAGAGTTTAGCCCGGCATCATTTGGGCAGCATGTTTGTCTATGTACTATCCTGAGCTGATGGGTAGATGGATGTTGTCTCAACCAGCCCATTCTTTTGTTTTGCTTTGGTACTGGGAAACAAAGTCAGGACCCTGTGCTTGCCAGGCAGGTGCTGTGCTATATCCCTGGCCCAACCAGTCCATTCTAGTATTAAGTAAATTTGGTTAAACTATCATTTTTTATATTTCCTGCAACTATACATGTGGTAGCAAAGTTTTATTAAAGGTAGGAAAAGAGGGCCTGCTTGCTGGCCCTGCCCCCAGGGAGTGCTGAGACAGGGAATGAAACTGGGTGGGGTGGTGCACCCCTGTAGTTCCAGCACTTGGGAGGCTGAAAAACAGGAAAGATCACCAGGAGTACAATCTGTGTGGTGAGACCCTGTAGACCCTGTACCAAATATATATTTAAAAAAAAAAAAAAAAAAAGGTAGGAAAAGAAAAGGCTCTGCAGAGGGAGTTCAGACCAAGCAGAAGTTGGAACGGAAGTGCAGTCTGCAGTGTGAGGAGGCGCCGTGCAAGGGACCCATTTCCTGTTACAATGTCTTTATTATAATAAGAATTGGACTGGTAAATGGTTAAAGGTCTTCTAAGTTAGTGACCTTCCTATTATCTCAGGTACACGTCTCGGCTTCCTGTTCTCTTGGGTCTAGAGACACTGAGGAAGGTTAGGCAGGGAAGTGAGCACACACGTTCCCAGGTGACCCTGGGGCTTGGCTCTGGCTACGCAGTGCTTGGGAGCCGCTTCCTGAGTGCCTGACCCATGGAGCAGTGAGGCAGCCCCCACCCCAGGCCCAGCCTCCGCCTTCTGTGACTCCTTGTGCAGAGTGGGGCCCTGTGGCCTGGGCTGGGCCCTGAGTTTCAGAGTGCTGAAGTCCCTCACGGCATCTGAGGGCAGGTGTGGAGCCTTCCTGCCCCAGACCCTCTTTGGCTGGTAAGCTTGGGGTCCATTATAATGGCTCTTTGTCAGGGATGAAAGCAGAAGGACAGGCCCACTGGGCACCCCTGTGTCCTTGCTGTGCCCCTGCTGTGCCCTGCTGTGCCCTGTGTGCTGAGGGCCTTGTCCCCTTCACACAGGACACAGACTCTTCCCTGGGTCTTATGTGCAGGGAAAAGTCCCTAGGAGGGATTTCAGCAAGTAAAAAGCTGTACACATTCAAGAGTTTTGGAAATGCGCTACAAGCTTGAGCCCTGGAGCTCTGCGTCAGACCCCATGGTCAGCCGGTACAGACTGCCCTGCCCCACCGCACTGACAGCTGCAGGCCTTCTTTTGCCAGCCCGATGGGCAGAAATTAGATGACTCATCACATGTTTGTGCTTGCATTTCTTTGGTTGTCCTAGAACTGAGTAGTTCTAAGATTTCTAGGAGTATCTATTTTTTTCTGTGAAAGTGCCTGTCTTTCCTTTCCCCTCCCAGCTTTACTAGGTGACACAACATTGTGAACTTTTATGGTGTACAAAGTAATGCTTTGATGCTTGCCAGCATAGATCATTTCCTCTGCTGGTTCTTTTGTTGGTGTGTTAGAGTTCTTTGTACACTGGCAAGCTGCTACTTTTTGGGCAGGTGGTACAGGAATTGAACCCAGAAACTTGCACTTTCTGGAAAGGTGCTTTGTGCCACTGAGCTATATTTCTGTCCCAAAATCTGCTATTATATCTCACATTTTTTTTTTCAGACAGGGTCTAGCTGGGCCTAGAATTCTCTGTATAACTCAGGCTGGCCTAGAATTCACAGCGATCTTTCTCCCTCAGCCTCCCCAGTGCTGGAATTATAGGCTAGTACAACCATACGCAGTGAAATATTTTTTAAAAAATTTTGGAGTGCTACTAGGAATAGAGTTCAGGACCTTGTACTTGCTAGGATGGTGCTATGCCACTGAGCTATATTCCTGGCCCCTAAAATTATATTTATTAGTACATGTCTGCAGCCCCAGTGATTATATTCACGAAGGAAGTAAGGCACAAAAGACATCTTGTTAGCACAGCTCGGCTGCTTCTTTATCTTCTCTCCTGTCCATGGCCCTCTCTCCCCTTTTTGGTCCTTTTTCCTTTCTCAAAGGTCTATCTCCCTCTTTCCCATTATCTGGTATTTCCCATTATCTGTGCTCTCTAATTTATTTATATTTTAGTATCTCATATAAAATTATGTGTCTTTTAATTAATTAATTAATCTTTAAACCATTTATTTGCTCATTTATTTGTTTGATACAGGGCCTCATTACACAGTCTGGACGCGTGACCCTCCTGTCTCAGCCTCCCCAGCCCCGGGATCACAGGCATGTGCCACCACACCTGGTTTGGGGGCCAGCACAGCACTCCCAGTGTGCTGAGCTGGCACAGCAGTAGCAGAGTTTGAATTTAGGTCTTTGTGCTTGCCAAGCAGACACTGAGCCTGCTGAGCTATCTCTGCAGCCCTACATAATTATGTGACATTTTAAGCTGGTGTGTTTCACTAAACATGCTCTCGAGGTGCATTTGTCTACGGTGACTCAAGTTTATCCTTCACTGTGGCAAAGTGGCACTCCATTGTAGGTTCTTGTCTTGTGTTTTGCCTTTTTGACACAGGGTCTCACTATGCATTTCAGGCCAGCCTTGAATTTGCTTTGCATTCTAGACTGGCCTTGAATTTGTAGCAATCCTCCTGCCTCAGCCTCCTGAGTGCTGGGGTGACAGGGGGGTGCCATCATGTCTGGCCCCATTGTGTGTATTTATTTATTTATTTGTATTTTAGGGAAAGGTCTACAGTGTGTTCCGGGTCTCATGTTGAAATTGGATTTAGAGTGACCCGCCTATTTGCAGCTTCCCCCGAGGTGGGGTTGCAGGCGCACATCGCCGAGCCCAGTCTCTCCACTGTGTTTCAGTGTCGTACTTTCTCTCCCCATTCATCTGTTGATGGACATATGGGCCACTCCCTAGATTAGATATTACAGTGACCCATGCTGCTGTAATATGGTGTCTTGGCTCTTTCAGGAAGATACCTGGAGGGTACTGTATGGATCAAATGGAATTTCTAATTTTAATTTGCTGAGAATTTGTCGTACTGATTTCCACAGTGGTTGTGCTAGTTTACATTCCCACCAACAGTGGAGAAGTGTTCTCTGCCGCGGCCCCGTCAGCATTTGGTATTATTGATCTCTCGGTGACAAACATTCTTTCTGGAACACAATGGAATCTCGATGCTGTTTTAATTTGCATTTCTCTAAGACATATTGAACTTTTTTTTGCCTTTTTGAGACAGGGTCTCACTATGCAGTTCAGGCTGGCCTTGAGCTCATTTTTGTAGCCCAGGCTGGTCTCAAACTCGCACCAATCCTCCTGCCTCAGCCTCCCAAGTGCTGGGATTACAGGCCTGGGTGACCATGCCCAGCGATACTGAACATTTTGAATGTTCAGCCATTTGTGGGTTTGTTTGTTTGTTTGTTTCCCAGGACCGTGGTTGAACTCACGCCCTTGTACTTGCCTGGCAAGCGCTTATTCTACTGAGCTATTTCCCTGGCCCTGTTCAGCCCTTTGTACTTCTCCTAAGAAATGTCTATTCACTTGCCCTTTAACTTTTATATATTTTTTAAATTTATTTTATTTTCTTAAACCTCATTTATTTATTTGTATTATGGCCGGCTCAGCCTGACCTGGGGTTGGGGCTGGCACAGCATGTGGTGCCTGGGATTGAGCCTCGGTCCCTGTGGTGGTCTAAATTTTTTGACACAGGCACTTTAGACCTCTGAGCCATCTCACCAGCCCCTAACTTTTATTTTTGATAGGGCAATTTAGCAATATTTTTTTCTTAACAGAATTTTTAAAAATTTTATCTAAAATTTTTTATAAGTATGTATTTTATGATTGGGTTTTTATTTTGGTAGGATCTAACCTTTTTGAGTTCTTTATATGTTCCAGATGTTAGTTCTCTGCCTGAGGAATAGCAGGCAAATTTTTCCCCATTGTGTCAATTGTCTCTTCACTGGTTGCTTGTTTCCTTTGCTGTGCAGAAGTTGTTTGTTTGAGTGAGGCTATGTCATCCAGTCTGATCTTGAACTCATTATGTAGCCTCAAATTCAGTGATTTAGGGTGGCGAGGCAGCTCACTGATCTAAAGCGCCTGCTTAGGTAAGCCTAGGCAAAGTGCAGGGGCTGCATTTGGTGCTCAGCACTACCTGTCATGCCAGCCCCCTGCCCTGCCCCCGGTGCTGGCTGAGCCGGCCACAAAGCAAAGCAAAGCAAAGCAAAGCAAAGCAAAGCAAAGCAAAGCAAAGCAAAGCAAAGCAAAGCAAAGCAAAGCAAAACACAGTGACTTTCCTGCCTCCACCTCTTGAGCACTAGGATTGCAGGAATACCAGGATCCAGAAGCTTTTTAATTTGATAGGACCCAAGTGTTGATTCCCAGTGTTATCTCTTATGCAACTGAGGGTCTGTTCAGAAAGTCCTTACCTAGGTTTATGTCTTCAAGAGTTTTACATATTTTGTCTTCCAGCAGACAGACTATGTCTACTGTTTAGATCTCTAATCCATTTTGATATAGTTTTGTTTAGTCTCTGGCATGCAAACAACCAGTTCTCCCAGCACAGTTGCTTAGAAAGTGGTCTCCTCCAGCATGTGCTTTTGGCTCCATTGTCCCCACAAGAGGACACCATAAATATTCTCTAACCATTTGGTTGAATCAATTAATTCATGTGACACCATCTGATTTTCTCAAAGTAATGACCACTGTCATTACTTTGTTTTTCAGGTTACTCTGAACAGTCAGGGTGTCCTTACCAGGCAGCAAGACACATGACGTACGCGAGGAAGCTCTGGAGCCACCCTGAGACTGGACCGAAGCTATGCCGGGTGAGAGGGCCTCTGGGGTCATAAGCATTGGGGGGCGGGGTGTCTTTCCAAGATACACTTTTGTGTGTGTGTGTGTGTGTGTGTGTGTGTGTGTGTGTGTGTGTGTGTGATACCGGGGATTGAAATCAAAACCCTGCACTTGCAAAGCAAGTGCTTATTCTACTGAGTTATCTCCCCGGCCCCCAAGATGTACTTTGTTCCATAGCTTGGTCTCATAATTCAAAAATTCACATACGAAGATAGATTTTCTTCTTTCTTTCTTTTTTAAGATAGATGTTTTCAAAATAAAAACTAAATCCAGGGCCAGGGAGATAGCTCAGTGGAATAAGCATTTGCCTGGTAAACTCAGAGTCCTGAGTTTAATCCCTGGTCCTGTCAAAAAAACAAAAAACAAAAACAAAACTAAATCCAGAGGCTTCCCATCAAGAAGTTAGGAAGTATCCTTTTCACAGTTTTTTTTGAACAGTTCTGGGCTCTGTGTCCACTTCCTGGGAAAATGACCAGATGTGACCACCTGCATGTCCCACATGTCCCCTATTGGCCATCCATGGGGTGCAGCTGACTGTGAGATGCCCCCTCTTTGCCCTTCTGCTTCTCCTGGGCTTGTCCCCATCATCTTCAAGGAAGAAGGTGGGATGAAGGCTGTATCCCATCCTCCATGGTACACAGCAAGAGTGTGGTGCCCAGTGAAGGTCCCTGGGCTAGGTGACCCAAGCAGGTGGCACAGGACCTACTCCACCAGGACCTTGCACTGTACACTGGTGGTGGAGAGGGGACCAGAGCCCCTCTGTGGAAGACGTGAACACCACTGGGCCTTGAGTATTCTCTACCTGTGCCACAGCCAGCTGACTATGGATGAGCACTGGAAGCCACTTTAGCCTGTCAGTGTCAGAGATTGCATCTGAGCCATGGGACACATGTCACGACACAGATGAGCCTTGAGGACCCTATGCTGTGTGAAATAAACCAGGCACAAAAGAACAGATGCCATGTGACAACTCGCAGGAAGTCACAGGGGTTCAGATCCAGAGACACAGAGTTGAATGGGGTGTGGAAGCCAGGAGGGGCCGGGAGCTAGTGTTTGGTGAACTCACTATGGCTTGGTCATGCAAGATGAGGACATTCTGGAGATGGGCGGCAGTGACAGCTGAACAGCACTGTGAGTGCGCATCGTGCCTCAGAACTGCATACCTACAAGTAGTTAGGTTGGAACATGTTATGTGCATTTTACCTGAGAAAAATGAGAGAAACCAAACAAGTGCCCAATAGGGCCCTGGCCCCATTGCTCCCAGACAGGCCTTCTGGCTCCTTCATGAGGGGCCTTTTGCTGAGACATGGAGTGGTCTCTCTGCAAACATCCTGGTATTTAGTTCTGCTATAGGGACAAATCACACAGGCATAGGCAGTGAGATACCAGGAAACCATGGACAGCTGGCCAGGCCCCTGAAGGCCATGCCAGCATGTGGAATGTGTAG
This sequence comes from Capromys pilorides, assembly GCA_004027915.1. Taxonomy (NCBI): domain Eukaryota; kingdom Metazoa; phylum Chordata; class Mammalia; order Rodentia; family Capromyidae; genus Capromys; species Capromys pilorides. The sequence continues at coordinate 19,008 of PVKN010002649.1, forward strand.
AGTTTCCCTAGCCAGCTGAGTGTCACATGGAGAGGGCAAGGAGTCAACAGTCCCTGAGTCCAGGAGGTCCAGAGATAACATTATCTGAGGCCTCAAGTCTGGGTGGTCTCCAAGACTCTTCAGCCTGCTCCAGGGCATGAATTGTGGTACTGTGCCAGAGAAGGTGTGCAAGGGCTGTGTTGCAAAGCACTCAGCGCCCCATACAAAGTACAAAGTGTATGGCTGAGCACATGTAGGCAGAGGCCAAGGGGAGGCAGGGTGGCCATGAGGTCTCCCCGGTGCTGTGGCTAAGACCCTGGATTCCAAGGGCCTTTGCTACACATTACACAGTATTATGCTCAGTGGTAGAACATTGGCCTAGCATGTGTGAGGCCCTGGGCTTGATCCCCCAGAACCTCTAAAACAAGCAAGCAGAAGAAAAAACATCATACTTGACAAAAAGGCCTGGAAGAATCACTAAGCCAGTCCACTACAGGATAAGCCTCTGTTCTGCATTCATGCCCGCTTACTACCTGACGCAGTTCCTCATTTGGTCCTGATTTAACCAATTTTACCTGAGCAGCCTTGCTTGCAATCTCACTGGTTGACCATAGTTTTGCCGCAGCTCATGCCCACCTATCAAGTTCCCATGTTTCCCGCTTTAGATTCGCCTCACCTTGTGGTTTTTCTCTATAAAAATCTCTTAAAGCCAATCTGTCTTCTGCGTGAGAAATGACTGGTGACCTGAGCTCAGTAGTACAGGCTCATTTTAAATTATCATTTTGAACTCTGGTCTGGCTTCTGTTTGAGAACCCATAATAGTACACAGTCTTGACTGAGACCATGTGGAGCCCCACACAGACCATTCGCCAACTAAAGGTCAAATACAAAACAAAATACCACAAGCAAATAAAAACACGGAGCAGGTGTGGGGCCCCATGACTGTAATCCGAGTCCTTGGGAGCTGAGGCAGGAGGACTGCCTCTAGCTTAAGGCCAGTCTGAACTACAGAGGAAGACCTGCTTCAAAAATAAAACTTATAAACTTATAAAAATATAAGTTTTTATTTATTTATTTGTCTTTTTGAGACAAGGTCTCACTATGTAGTTTAGGCTGGCCTTGAGCTCACTTTTGTAGCCCCAGGGCTGGTGTCAAACTCACACTGATTCTCCTGCCTCAGCCTCCCAAGTGCTGGGATTACAGCTATATCGCCAGCCCCAATATAAAAATATAAGTTTTAAATTTAAAGAAAGAATTAGGAAAAATGCTCTAGGTCTAAAAGATTATATGCTGGAGAGATAGCTCAGTAGAATAAGTGCTTGCCTGGCAAGCAGAGGGTCCTGAGCTCAATCTCCAGTACCAAAACAAACAAACAAATAAACAAACAAACAAAAAAAAAAAACCTTAAAAAGATAGAGTCTTTGGCAACCCACTCAGGTCCCCTTCTTTCCCTCTCTCAGACAGATGCTTTCTCTCCCTCAATAAATAAAGTCTACTCTTTAAAAATAAATCATACAGGACAGAAAATGAAAAACAGGATTTTAAAGGCTGGTTGTCTGTGTCCCCCATGGGTTCCTTGGTGTCTTCACCCACGAGATGCCAGGGGAAGTGGCCTTTGTGAGCAGATGGGATTAGTGGCCCTAGGAAAGAGGCACCAGGGTAAGACACCTCTGCTATGAGCAGGAAACATCTCCGCCTGACACAAATTCTGCCACCCTGGACCTTGGACCTCTGACTTCCAGAGCAAACTGAGAAAAACGCTCATGTTGTTTACAAGCCACCTGGGCCAGGCCAGTATCACTGAAGCCTGAAGGGACTGAGATATCGACAGAGGACATGGCCACAGGAGCAAGCAAGAGCCTGGCCTGCACACTGGGACACTGAGCAGCAGTGTCTCAGTCTGAGTGGAAACATCAGTCTCCCTGAGCTGCACATGTACAAGGGGTTATGATAACAAATTTTAGACTTTGCTTTCCCCCACACACATTAAATTTATAAATTAAGTTAATATAAATTAAATTTATATTTTTATATAGGGGCTGGTGATATAGCTCAGTAGAATAAGAGCTTTCCTGGCAAGCACAAGGACCTGAGTTCAATCCCCAGTTCCGCAAAAAAGAAAACTTTAGTAGTGGCACACGCCTATAATCCCAGCACTTGGGAGGCTGAGGCAGGAGGATCAGTGTGAGTTTGAGACCAGCCCTGGCGCTACAAAAGTGAGCTCAAGGCCAGCCTGAACTGCACAGTGAGACCCTGTCTCAAAAAGATAAACAAATAACTAATAAATAAATAAGCCACACACCTGAAACAAAGGGACATAAATCACCTGGGATCCAGGGGCAGTGGAACCAGCATCTACAGGGCCTGCATAGCAAGAGGTCAATCTTCTAGTCTGCTTATCTCTGATCAGAATCTCCCAAACAGAACAGTTAAAGGAGTTCTAGCACTTCTCTTGTAAGTGACATCTCCAAACTTTTCCTATCTCTTCCCATAAGCCATGCCCAAAGGCTCAAAATCCACATTGTCAGGTATGTAGTCGTAGAAATGACCCCACTCTCAGTACCAAATTCTGCCTTAGTTACTTTTCTCTCCTTGTTGGAACAAAATACCTGATACTTAAAATTAAGGAAGAAAAGGCTTATTTAGCTCACAGTTACTGGAGATTTCAGTCCATACTCAGCTGACTCCAAGGCAGCATGGCACATGGCAGAGGGCAGCTGTTCCTGGCTATGGAGAACAGCAAAGAGCAAAGGGGGAAGCAGAGGCTGCAGCAGCTAGCAAGCCTCTTTCCCCTTCTTTACTTTTTGCCTGCAGATTATCTGCCCCAGGGTGGGTGTAGCGTCACACTCATAACTCCAGCATTGGAGCATGAATTAATCACAAACTCTAGAAGCCACCACGAGATGACATGAGGCTGTGGGAGGAAAACAAGACACAAACCATAACAGGGCCCCATGACCCCGTGACATGTGTGAGGCTGAAAGACTCAGCTTAGTAGTATGGCATGAACATCTTTACTGCCAGCCAACAGGAGCGTCAGCTACACAAAGCAAATGTGGGCAGAGCTACGGAGTGAACAGAGCCCCTTCACAGCAGGGAGTGTTCATTGTTTTCTCAGTAGTTGAGTGCTCAAGCTGGCAAAGACGTGACAGAACTGCAGGTGAGGACAGGATGCACGGAGCAGCAGCATTAGCAGGGGTGGGGCCAAAGCTAGAAGGTGCTGGAAGAGGGCAACAATGAGTGCCCAACTGCAACACTGTTTTCTTGTTCTTGTTGGGTTTTTTTTTTTTTTTTTTTTTTTTTTTTGTAGACCTTGTATTAATACAGGGTCTACAGAGTGTACAGGGTCTCACTATGTAACTCGGATTCATAGTGATCTTCCTGTTTATAGCCTCCCAAGGGCTGGAATTACAAGCTTGTGCCACCACACCCAGTCTCAATCGTTGTCTCAGGGCTGGGGAGATAGCTCAGTAGAATAAGCGCCTGTCTGGAAAGCACAGGGTCTTGAGTTCAATCCCCAGTACTGTGGGAAAAGAAAAAGAAAATCAATCACTGTCTCAGTGTGCCCCTGGGTGGGGATTGAACCCCCAGCCCCAGCACCTGCTTTAATCCACTGAGCTATTTGGCTGGCCCTAACACTGTTGATCAGCATAGAGAACCATATTTTCCTCAAGCAATGCTTTTAAGAACTAACCTCAATTAGTCCAAGTCTCAATACCCCCACCTGGGCTCTTGTCCATGGTGCTGGACATCCAAGGTCTAAGGGCCACTTAAAAAAAAATCCATCTGTGGCAGATGCCTATAATCCCAGCACTCAGGAGGCTGAGACAGAAGACTGCCTTGAGTTTGAGGCCACCTGGCAATACAGTGAGTCCAGGGCAGCATAAAACTAAATTATGAGACCTTGTTTCAAAATGATACAAAATAGGACTGGGGAGATCGCTGAGAAGCATAAGCACCTACGTGGTAGGCACAAGGTCCTGAATTCAATCCCAAAGTGTCCAGTGCCAGCCCCAGAACCAGGCATGGAGGCACATACTTATAATCCCAGCACTGGGAAGGTTGAAACAGAAGGATCATTATAAGTTTGAGATCAGTCTGGGGGCTACAAAAGTGAGCAAAGGGCCAGCCAGAACTACATAGTAACACCTTGTCTCAAAACAACAACAAAATGCAGAGTGGTGACACATGTCTTTAATCCAGCCTTCTGGAAAGCAGAGGTAAGAAGATCACAAGTTCAAGCCCATCCTGGGCAATTTGACTATTTATTTATTTATTTATTTATTTATTTATTTGGGTGAGTGTCAGGATTGAACCACCATTCCCAGTGCCTGACTGGGATTGGCTGCACAGGTGCTTAAACGACTGAGATAACCTCAAAGACTCCCAATTTGCCAGTTTATCAAGATAAATAGCAAAGGGCTGGAGATGTAGCTCAGTGGGAACAGCCTGAGTTCAATCCCCAGCACTGTGTGTGCGCTTGTGCATGCACTCACACACACACACATACACACACACACACACACACACACACACACACACACATACATACAGCACAGCACAGATCCAATTGGAAAGACTCTGAACATGGGTGCCTAGTGATTTGAGTTTTCTTGGTTCTGTAGATCCCCTCAAAGTTTTTCTTGGACTCTCACCCTCACTCTCTTCTGTCCCTCAGAAAACACCACCCTGGTGACTACCTTGGACCTCTCTGGGGAGCTCTGCAATGCATCCTTCAATGACAGCAGGGTGACGCTGCTGGTGGTGTACAGCGTGGTATGCGCACTGGGGCTGCCTGCCAACTGCCTTACGGCCTGGCTGACACTGCTGCAGGCCCTTCAAGGCAACGTGTTGGCTGTCTACCTGTTCTGCCTGGCACTCTGTGAGCTGTTCTACATTGGCACGCTGCCGCTCTGGGTCATCTACATCCGGAACCAGCACCACTGGACCCTTGGCCCACGTGCCTGCAGGGTGACCGCCTACATCTTCTTCTGCAACATCTACATCAGCATCCTCTTGCTCTGCTGCATCTCCTGCGACCGCTTCACAGCAGTGGTGTATGCGCTGGAGAGCCGGGGTCGCCGCCGCCGGAGGACCGCTGTGCTTGTCTGCGCAGGCATCTTCGTGCTGGTGGGGCTCGTGTACTACCCAGTGTTCCGCATGGAGGTTGTCAAGGGAACCTGCTTTGAGCCTCTGCGGATGAACGCCAGCATCGCTGCCTACCACTATGCGCGCTTTGCCGTGGGCTTTGCGCTTCCTCTCTGCCTTATCGTGTTCACCAACCACCGCATCTTCCGCAGCATCAAGCTGAGCGGGGGCCTGACTGCGGCCCAGAAGGCCAAGGTGAAGCACTCTGCCTTTGCGGTTGTACTCATCTTCCTGGTCTGCTTTGCCCCCTACCACGTGGTGCTCCTTGTCAAAGCTGCGGCCTTTTCCTACCACAGAGGGGACAGGGATGCTGTGTGTGCCTTTGAAACCAGCCTATACACGGCCTCTGTGGTATTTCTGTGCCTGTCCACGGTCAACAGTGTGGCCGACCCCATCATCTACGTCCTGGCCACAGACCATTCCCGGCAAGAAGTGGCCAGAATCCACCAGGGCTGGAAAAAGTGGTCCACAAAGATAGAGGACACCAGGCTCACCCAGTGGAAGGACTCAGAAGAGATGCATTCGCCCATGGCGCTGGCCCATAACTGCACATTCCCCGCACCTGGCAAGCCCCCAGGGCCTCGGCCAGCTGAGTGGGGATCGCTGTGTACCCTGGAAATCCCGACTGAGGAGTTCTGACAGGCAGAGGGCCTCTTTATCTACCACAAGTCCTGGCTGGCTCCCTTGGCTGCCAGCCAGCAGGAGGCCAATAGAGCTTGGTTGATGACTTCATTTTCTGTGCCTTTTGGCAAGAGTTACTGGGTGATTGCCATTGTGTCCTGGGGCTTCCATGGTTCTGCCTCAGAGGAATACCAGGTCAGAGGCACCGTCCCCATGCCTGGCCATTGCCAGGAGCTATGGGGGTAGGGTGGAGACAGAGAGGGGTGGCTATACCTGCTCCTGCAGGATGATTGCCCTCTTCTCTTAGCCTAAAATGCTGATCACCCCAGGAGGTGTGGCAGGCTGCTGGCCACCCAGAGGCATCCCAAATTCTGATTCCTTGCTATAGAGAACTTGGGCTGGGTACCCAGACAGACAGTACAACTCAGGAACAAGTGGGTGACTCTACATTCAGCCCTTAACCCTAACAAAGAGTAGGCAAGAGGGAGACCTTGTGGCCCAGTGTCAGATCCTAGCCCAGTCCCAATGAGTACCAATGAGGCTAAGTCACCTTGGCGTCTCTGTCTTCCCATCTGGAAAATGGGGTTAAGGACACTCTTCTACCAGGTGCTCCTCATAGCTGGCAGGAAGGCCCAGTCATGCTCAGAGTGTGGCCCAGGGAAGCTAGGTGGAGCTCTTAGGTCTAAGACAGCTGTGGCCTGCTGCTTTTCATTGTGAGAGGCATAAAAAAAATATGCCAGGAAAGCGTGTTCAGAGATCAAAGCACAAGTGTGTGTGTGTGACCCACCTTCCTTTATAGCTTAGTACTACAGTCCTGGTTTACAGGTAGCTATGGTCCTGGGGTCCTGGGGACCATGCTGGAGGGAAGTGTGACCTGTGGGTCTCAAGGGGCCAGGAAGAGTGCTGGCTGAGTCAAGGGCCATTTGGACTGTTTGAGGCAAAGCAGAGCAAGAGGAGGGCCAGGGTCTCCAGTTTCAGAATAGATGCTGTGGGGCTCCAGTGACTACTGCCACCAACTGGTGACTGGTGATGAAGCCATCCTCCTCCTTCTCCACATTCCTGAGGCCTGAAGCCCAAGACAAGGGTGGGCCTGCCCAGGTCTCACGGTTCTTCTGCCTCTCCCAGTTCAAAGGCATCAGGCACTCTGTGGCTTGGGGACGCTGACATCACTGAGTCTCATATAGGGCCTGCTCCTTCTGTCTCAAAGCCATATGCTAGGCTTAGTGGCCTCTGGGAGGCACTCTGTGCAGGGATGGGGAGAGCACTGCTGATGGACAAGGCTTCCTGGATGGGAAGAACTTGATTTAGGATGGTCCCACGACGGCAAGTGCAGCTAGAGGTGAGGCCTGAGAGTTCCCACTGGGTGAAACCAGACAGGCCCAAGGTCCCACACATGTCGAGTCCAGAGCTGGGAGAATGAGGGGTAGAAGCCAGTAACCGGGGCTAGTGCTCCCCAGCCCCAGAACCTCCCTCTGCCTGTAGCCCGAGGGTCCTCACATGGCCCTGGGCCAGCGTTGGGTCTCCCCCTGCTCCTGGGTGGGGACTTCATGACAGGGAGGGCTGTGTGACCAGGAGATCCCCCTCCCTTGGGTCCTGCTACCTCCTGCCATAAACACGAAGACCAGAAGCTACATATAGAGGGAGGGGTTAGATACAGGGAACTTCAACATTTATTTCATTTAATTTATAAAGCACTTATAGGGTGGGGATATAATTCAGAGGCACAAGAGCCTGCCAGGCAAGTGCAAGCTCTTGAGTTCAATTTCCAGTATCAAAAAAGAAAAAAATTTAATTATGAAGCACCTGTTATTTTCAAGACAAATAACAAAATATTCTAGAGAGTATCTGTGCAGCTGTGAGAGACTTGGCAACCAGAACCAGACAAGCCAGGTCCTAGCCACCTGGCCACCAAGCCCTGAGGCTGGGGTGCCGAGGGGATCTGTGATGTACCGGCTCCTCCACCCACCAGTTCCTGGTCTGTGGCTGCCACCCTGTGTCCTTTCCAGGGTTGTCTGGCTCAGGCATGTGGTGATCCAGCCGCTTAGTTACTGCAGGCAGAGAAAATGCAAATTCTACTCGCTCCTTTCTGGCTGCCACAGGGTGGCAGCAGTCCTTTTCTCCTGCACTGGGTTCTGTCTGGGCCATGCCAGCATTGGTTACAGATGTGGGGCCGTAAGGACACTCAGAGGTCAGAAGTCACCAGGCTCAGGGAGAGGCCACAACAAAGGCCACAGTGGCTGCGGAGCTCAGCAGGGCCACCTGGGGGCTCCTCCTGTGGGGCCTTGGGGCTCAGGAGTGAAGATGTGGGACCACATGAAACTAGAAAACTGATGCTCAGGGAGACCTGCGGGGACCTGCACAGCACTGCAGAGTATGAGAACCCTGTGCAGATCCACAGCCAGGCAGGGAGGCTGTGCCTGGGGAGTGAGAAGGGTTAAAGGACCATGCAGGGCTTTTGCCAAGGGCTACCTAGCCCAAGACCTCTAGGGTGGGGCTGTGGAGCAAGGGCCTGCCATGGCCCAGCAAGGCTGCATCTGTTCCACCTTCCTGGCCACATTGCCTTTCGCAGTCATGGCAGTTTTGTCATCAGTCACAACTACAAGCATTTCATGTTTTGATTGGACTGGGGGAAGCTCCTCAGGTTAGTACGGAGCTGCCCAGAGCTGGGGCATGGACCTTCCTACCTTCTGTCAGCCCGTGTTCATCCACTGGGCAGTCACCCAGCCCTTTCCTCTCCCCTCCTTTCTTCCTACCCTCCCCACCCGTTTCCCTTCCCCTCAGTCAAAGAGAGCACAGACTGGCCCAGTGAAGTGGGCAGTAAAGTTCTGCTGGGAATTCTCAGGTTGTATTGCCTAGAGGGCCATGTTGACTTGCCAGGGACCCCAGCTGTGGATGAAAGGGAACAGCATAGCAACTGAGCATGCAGAAGAGGAGCTTGCTGAGTGCAGCTCCCAGGCAGCAATGACCCTGGCAGGCTGGTTCCATGGAGGGTGTCACCTTGAGCTGCAGTCTCTACTACATCCTGCTGACAGGGAAAATGACTTCCTGCCTGAGAACTGTCAGGCATGCCAGGTGAATGTGTGGTCGTATACACCTGTATTCCCAGCACTTGGAGGCTGAGTGTTGTAAGTTCCAGGCCAGCCTGGGTTACATAATGAGACTGTCTTCTTTAAAAAAAAAAAAAAAGAAAAAAAAAAGGCCGGATGTCAGGTGTACTGAGTTCATATCTTCTGATACAGATCAAAGGAGGCTGTAAGTAGGAAAGGCTTATTGGGAGAAGGCTCCTGAGACACAGGAGAGGTCCGAAGAGAGTTGTCTCAGACTTAGTCCACACTGTGGTTTGAGTTATGCCTCAAACTACAGCCAACTTGTAGGATTATAAACTAGCTAATATTGGCCCAACAGGGAAATGAGGCCCATAGCAAGGGTACATGGCATCGCCAACTAGTTCTCTGCTGTTTCCAATACAGAGAGGACAGACATTCCTGGAAAGGGATGGCTGTGTCAGATGTTCGGGCCACCCACCTATGTGTCTGATGCCCTGTCTGGGTCCACTGGACCAGGTGGTGCTAATTACAGCACAATCTCCAACTGCTGTTTATCTCTGTAGAGGCTCCTGCCTGGCTACTATGCCACCATCTTGAGGGGCCAGCTCTCTTCAGAGAGCTGCCTGCTGAGACAACTGTGATCTGTCTCATTTCCCATGCTGACTCCCTAGTTCACCTGCCTAGCTAAGGGGTTGTGTTAGCTAGTCTTGGGTCTCAGTATGCATTTTTCAGTACGCAGGCTGGCCTCAAACTTGAGGGGATCTACCTACCTCAGCCTTTGAGGGCTGGGTTTATAGGCATGTATCTCCATGCCTGATAGGATGTTGAATCATTTTTGAGACAGGGTCTCAGCCTCCTCAGTAGTGGGATTATAGGCATGTGCTACTATGCCCAGTGAGATGTTGAATCTTACCAGCTGATTTTCTATACCTACTGAGATTCTCGATTTTTTTTCACTGTAATGAAGTGTGATGATTTTGGAACGCTAAAGCAATGTTATTCCTGGAGGAAGTCAGGCTTGGTTGTGATGAGAGCTCTTCTGTGCTACCTACATTGGGTCTAATTTACTAATCACTGGTTTGGAATCTTACTGTATGCTCATAAGAAAATGTTTTCCATGCTTCAGTACCAAGGCTATGCTGACTCTAAAGCTGGAAAGAGCTTCAGCCTTGTGCCTTGGGCTGTGGCATGCACCTGAGAAACAGTAATCTAATCTTCAAAAAATTGTGCAAATTATTCTATTTGTATTTTCTTTGTATTCCAATGACAACTCCGCTATCAGTAATCCATGGGTCTATTACTAGAAAACATGGGATTTTGTTTTTCTGCCTGTTTTGAGGCATGTCTTAGCATGCCTGTTAATATTGAATGCTGGTCACACCAAATGGAAGACATCACGTTAAAAAGTTTTGGCTGTCGACCTGGCAGGTGGAAAGCTGCAACCTACACAGGTCTACTATGTGATTAACTCCTGGCGGGCTGAGCATCCTGCCATTTGCTGAAGGGTGTCTGAACTTTTTTCCACTTTGGATCTTGTTTTAATGTGTAAGACTGTGTTTTAAATGAAGGTTCTGGCCCTAGTATGAATTGCTGCATTATTACGGTGGTCATCTAATATGGCTGAAGCCCTTAAAATAACTTGGGGCCTGCAAGATAGCTCAGCGGTCTAAAGCACCTACTTAGGCAAGCTTAGGCTACCTGGTTCGATCCCCAGCACCACATGCTGCGCTAGTCCCACCCCCAGGGCAGGCTGAGCCCGCCATAACATAAATAAAGTTTAAAAAAGAAAACCGCTTATCTTCCTAGACACCACCGCCCACCTTTCTTCTCCAACTCAGCCCACGGTGCAACTTCCTTTCACCTTTCCTGGTGCTATTTCTAAACATCTCCCTCAAACTCCACCCTTAACAGAAGGTCATAAAAGCCCCAGCTTTGTCTCAGATCTGAGAATCTTCTCCATCTGCCCTCCATCCTCTCTGAGTCTTTGGAGTTAATAAAGGCTTCTTTTATCTTTCCTATCTGTTTATTGTGCTGCCAAAACAAAAAACAAAAACACACACACACACAAAGCAAAACCACAAACACCAAAAACACCCGTATGATTAAAGAATTAGACCTTCTGTGAGGGCCACATCTAGGAAACATTTCTTTCCCGTTAAGTGTTCTCACCTGATGTTTCATATGCACACGTTTAGTCTTGAGTCATACTCGGTATGCCAGCAATCTAACCGGTTTTTTTCTGTTCTTGTCTACATACTACCCCCAGTACTGGGGATTGAGCCCAGAGCCTTCGACGCAGCCACATTCCCAGTTCCTTATTTTGAGACACAGTCTCACAAGTGTATAGTTGCCTAGGGTTGGCTGAAACGAGCTATCTCCTGCCTCAGCCTCCCTAGAGCTCGGGTTAACTGGCGTGGGGCCCTCCCCCTTCCTACCCTGTTCTTCAGGATTTGCCGACAGCGATTCTTTGTAGGTATAATTCAGACAAGCTATGCAAGGATCTGTTAATGGAAAGCCAAGCCTTCCCACACTCGAACCCTCCTGGAGACAGCGGGTACCCCGGCCAGCGCTGCACCGCCCGATGCTGAAGGGGGTGCAACCGCGCTGGCCCGAGGGACGCGTCAGTCGGCCTCGCGGTTTCCATCACTCTTCATTCGTGGCTCACTTCCTTCCAAGCGAACCTAGCAACGTGACGCTACACGGATAGCATCTACCCATCCCGGCCAGGAAGCGCTCAGGGTGGGAAGGAGAGGTTGAGCAGCCACCGAGCCAGAGGAACTGGCGAGAAGCGACCCGAGGCGAAGGACCAGGCAGACGGCAAGGGAATCTGGAAGAATGGAGGCAGCCGGGCGCAAAGACATCTGGGAGCGGGGCGGGAGACGGCCGGCGCTACGCGCAGGGCGACCTGGGAGCGCACGGGGCGGAGCCGCGCGCAGGGAGGCTTGGGAGCGCCCGAGTTCAACGGCCGGCTCCGCCGCGCGGGAACGCCGGTGGCCTAGGCCCCGCCCCGGCGGGTTTGAACCGAGCCCCGCCCCGCGCTCGGCCAATCCGCAGGCCGACGGCTTCACCGAGGCTGCTCTTTGTGGGTGCCGACCGGCTCCGGGGCGCTGAGCGGAGCGGCGAGACGGTCTCGCGGCGCAGGTGAGTAACGGGTCGGGGGAGACCCGTGGGGAGCGAAGGGGCTCCCGAAGACCCTGGCCCACGTGGCCCTTGAGTGACACGCGTGAGGGCGGCCTCCCCGGAGGGCGGGCGGGCCGGCCGGGCCGACGCCTTGGCCTCGGCGCCCTGTCTCTCGTCTGTCTGCCCTGACCACCGGCGTCCGAGCACGGGGCTCCGGCTCCCGGCGCCAGCCTGCAGAGTGCAGCCGCCCTTTGTTCCCTTGCCTCATTTCCACCAGAGGCGCGCCGAGCGCATTCGGTAGCCACTTTTTGTTCTAAACTGCTCATTCCTGGCCCTGTGGAGCTGCTTCGGGTCCCACGGATGGGACCCTGGTCACCCTGGTACGTCCAATGAACTTTTCCAGAGTCCCCCACCACACACACACACACAGGGTCCCCAGGAGAAGGCTGCTACTCGTGGCGAAGCCTTGGTCCAGACAGCGCTGGCGTTTCCCTCCCTGAGCCTTTGTGTTTGGCGTTCCAGAGCGAGTATGGAGCTAACCTTCCTGCAGATCAGCTGGAGGGAGAACTGCCCGCCCAGAGGGTTGGGTTTACAGCTCTCGACGGCCCCCTTATTTGTGAAAGGTCGTCGTGTTTATAGAGTGAAATTTGAGTAGAATCAACTATGACCTTTCTTGGTGCCCTCCTGGAAAGGGACCAGAAGTTTCCTTCAAGTGCTACTGGCAAATGATGCTTCAGAGGATCAGAGGTAGCTGGAATCAATCTTTTAGTAAGGTACCATGGGAGATTTTGAGCAGTGGAACGTGGAGAGATGAATTCCTCAAGACCATCCTGAGCCTAGACACAGAGACTTAACTCTGCTCTTGAAGGAGTATTTCAGAGTAAATTTCACTGTGTGATGAAAACAGAAGTGGTTAATGTTGATTCTCTTTAAAATCCAAGCGCCCATGAAAGTGTTGCTACCAGCCCCAGACCTTTGGATCAGGCCCTGGGGGCCTGCATTTCCAGCTGGCCGCTCAGATGTGCAAACAAATGAACTGCTGGCCATTAGATGTGAGCGCCTTTATCTTGTAGTTCCTGTGGGGTGCTCTCACTGTCAAACCGCCTTTCTCACCACAGGCCTCTGCTGTCCCTTGTTGTATTAGAGCCTCTCTGTTTCAGCCAATTTTTGGTCTGGAGGAGGCCTTTGTGCAGGACTGTGGATTGACTAGTAACTGACCTTGACTGTTCCATGGACACTAGTTGGTGGGTGTTAGGCACTTGCCTTATTTGAAAAGACCTGGATGTGGGTGGGAAAAAAACCATTGAACAGGAAGCCAGATTCTGCAACTACAAAGGAGCAAGTTATTTTGTCACCCCTGAACTCAAAGCGTTCAGCAGCGTTGAGCCAAGCATGTGGAGGGCTCCAGACAGCTTGTCCAGGTCAGGCTGGGCCAGCCTTCGCACCATCCAGTTCCCTACCTGGGTTAGATTTCCCTTTCCCTGTCTATGTGTACATTCAGGCTGATGAGGTGCTTCTGGGTGTGTTGTCTCTGTAGTGATGGAGTCTCACTGCTGCCTGCAAGGCAAGCCAGCTGTGCTTGAGCAATTTTGCAGCCCCTTCAGATCCCACATCAGGCTCCTAAGGTCCACGGCTGATGGCATGCCAGGGTCTTTGTGCCCCCCAGAGACCCATGACCTGAGATTTTTAAGGACCTTTCTGGGAAGAGGACATAGAGACACCAAGGACATTAGTGCTTAGTGTAATTTCTTGAGCTCTAAGTGTGAGATGCTAATCTCTGGTGCATTCTAATTTTGTACCTTTAGTTACCTTCCCTTGGTCAGTCTTACTGACCTCCCATGGAGCAGCTCACCCAGTGAGGGATCATCACCAGATTTCCACAGTCAGGGAGGGCAGCCAGGAGTTCTGGCCATAATCTAGGGCTTAATTCATATCATTTGAGTGAATTTGGTAGACTGCTTTTTGCATAGTTGAAATTGTGGATATGGTTGGAAAGAGATAAAGAGGTGGAAGAACTTGCCACAGAAGAACTTTTGAGGGCTTAGTTCTTCCCTCAATTTTAGGTGTCTTTATAATCTTATAATTCTTAATAAACTTAGAAATTTTCATTAGTGGTTTTTTTAAACTTCTGTAGGAGTTAACTTGCACCAAGACAGAACATGAATACAGTATTATCAGAAATGATTGAAATACTTTTTATGTACTTTTATGATAAACTCTTTCTATTTTAAGATAGGTGGTATTTTAGCTGGTATGTAGCTGTTGGTAACACCCACTCACCATTTTGGGAAATTAGACTTGCAGGAGAAATAAACAATGAATTCATCTTTTAACCTTTTTTTTTTTTTTTGCATTAACTTTTATTTTAAGAAGGATTTTTTTTTTTTTTTTTTTTTTTTTTTTTTTTTTTTTTTTTTTTTTTTTTTTTTTTTTTTTTTTTTTTTTTTTTTTTTTTTTTTTTTTTTTTTTGGCTGGCTCAGGCTGCCTTCAGGGTGGGTCTGGGGATTGAACTGCTGTCCCCTGTATCTGGCTGGGATTGCCTGCACAAGTACTTAAACCTCTGAGCTAACCCGAAAGTCCCCTTAACTTTTATTTTGAAATATACCCCATGCTCAGGTGGCAGAGAAATGTCAGAGGCTCTGGGTACCATCCATGTGAGGTGCGGCAGTCTCGTGTCCACTGACACAGTTGGTGCAGTAGCATATGAGGTCTGGCACGTCTGTCCAAGTGCAGAGTCCCTTACTGGTCCCCCTCACCTTCACACTGCACAACTGCCCCGTGAATGGCATTGTATGTGGCTCTGGAAACTGGCTTTTCATTCCCAAACTGGAAGGAATTGTTTGCAGTTTAGGGCCATTGCAGATGGAATGTGTAGAACATTCTTAATCGTGTTTTCATGTGAACTTTGGCTTCCATTTCTTTGGGATAAATGCCCAAAAGGTCACCTAAATAAAATGTAAAAGGGTTGTGTGCACAGGAGGTAAGATCTTTGACTCTGAAGGAAAATTCTGAAGAAAGGCAAACCTTTATTTCTATTCCAGGGTTGGGTGTGTGTCCACAGAAGAGGACCTGGAGACATGAGTTAGTGGCCAGTTCTTACACTGCAGAGTGTCCCAAGCTCCATCCTGCCTCTTCTGCAGAGACAGTACATACCCCCCCACCCCAGCTCCTCAGAAGTATTTGGCCTTTGGATTGAATTTTCTAAAAAGGAACCTGAAGTTTGCACATTTAAAAGACTATTTGTTTAATGAATTAATTTGTTCATCTGGTTTCAAATGAATTTGAAATTACAGTATTTCATTCAGCTACATTACCGAATAATAAAAGAGGACCTTAGTGTGTCCTGGTTTAGCTTTGTGCTCTGGAAGGCAGTCCTTGGTGAAGCTCATGCTGGGTGTCAGAACCTGCCCGTCCTGGTCTGAGTCAGGTTTGCAGCTCTGAGGCCCTAGCTGTGCCCCAGCAGAGCTTGGCATTTTTGGCTGCTGCATTGGGCCTGGAGGATGGGGCGGGGGGGCAGTGTGGGGCCTGGACTCACTGAGTGGTCCTCGTCCCTTTGAGGACACTGTTGGTAAAGGAGCACAGCTGCATTTGTTCCAGGCACATTTCTGGGCTGTAGCTTTTCAGTGAGTTGCCTGCCATAAGCAGTAAGATACTGTTAGCAGCTAGGAGGGCAGGGACCAGATGTAGGGATAGCTCTGCTCCTGGCTGGGCTATTGCCCGGCAGACTGCTGGCACTGTCCCCTTGGCACATGTTTGAGGCTGAGGTTCTTGGGGTGCAATTTCAGTGTGGCTCTTTCTCCAGTTTCTATCCATTTACCTGTTGATGGAAGAACTGCTATAGTTTAAGTTATAGTTTTATTATCTGTGACATACAGATGCAGGACTGCCTCAGGATCAGTGTTTGCCCCATGAGTACTGTTGCCCCTTTACTTTCTGTGAGGGTTGGAGACTGTGCAGAGTTGCTGTCTGTGAGGGGTTTGGAGATGTGCTACATGGATCTTTCTTGGTTTTTACAGGGCACAATGTTTGCACGAGGACTGAAGAGGAAATGTATTGACCAGGAGGAAGATGGGGAAGGTACCCTGGCTGGCTTTAGCACCATTCCTTCCTATAGCCTGCAGCGGCAGTCGCTCCTGGACATGTCTCTCATCAAGCTCCAGCTCTGCCACATGCTGGTGGAGCCCAACCTCTGTCGCTCAGTCCTCATTGCCAACACTGTCCGACAGATCCAGGAGGAGATGACCCGGGATGGTGTGGGGCATGGGGCAGCACCCCAGAGCACTGGGCGGGCCCCACTTGACCGCCTGGTGTCCACAGACATCCTGTGCCGCACAGTGAGGGGACCAGAGGCCGGGGGCCCTGCTCCTGGCCTGGGGGATGGCCCCCTGCCAGGCCCACCCCCTGGACTTTGCACAGCTGACTCAGCAGAGGACCCCAGAAGCCCTCAGGACAGCCTTTGGGAAATGGACAGCCCTCGGGAAAACAGGGGGGGCTTCCACAAGTCGCTGGACCAGATATTTGAGACTCTGGAGCATAAGAACCCCAGCTCCATGGAGGACCTATTCTCAGACATGGACAGTTCTTACTATGACCTGGACACCGTACTGACCGGAATGATGACTAGTGCCAAGCCAGGCCTCTGTGATGGGCTGGAGGGCTTCGCTGCAGCTGCCCCACCTCCTGCCTCCACCTGCAAGTCTGACCTGGCTGAGCTGGAGCATGTGGTGGAGATACTGGTGGAGACCTGAGAGCATTCCCCTTGATGGGCCTTGGACGCAACTGGAGCCCCACAGAGACAGAGGGGACTCTCATGAGGAGTTCTCACAGCCCTCACCTAGCTGCCCTGCCCAGCCTGGCTGTTTGTGGATTCCGAAAATGTCCTAGGACAGATGGCTGTTGACAGAGGTTGCAGTTCCTCAGGCCTGTCCTCCTTTTCCAAGGAGGACAGCGTAGAATCTGTTGCTCAAGGGACTGGGAGCACCCTAAAGTCTCAGTCCTGGGCCGGCTGACACCTTACAGCTCTGGGCCTGTCCATTTTGGTGTCTGGGTTGCTGCTGTCATGGAAGATGGCAAGAGCACAAGCAACATCTGACCTGGTTTAAATTTAGATAGGTGAACTTTTAAAAATTAAGTTTTATACGTTTTGGACACTATTTTATCTTAAGATATATTTTTTAAACTTTTATACTTTACCCTCTTAGGTTTTTTTCCACTATTTTCTTAAAAGTATATTTTTTCTATAAAACATTCTTTGCTGCTACTTTGGAAACTTTTATAGCCTGAACAGTTGCAGTTGATGTGTTTGATTTTTTTCAAAGTTTGAATAGGGGATTTTTTCCTAAATGAGTTCTTCCACACTCCAAGGGTGTACAAACCTATCATGATTTTCTGCTTCAGCTTTGTATGCGGTCTTTTGTCCTTGCATCCTGTGCTGCTGTTACAGTGGAGCCACATTGTGGCAAAGCCTATTATAGTGAGGCCCATGCACAGCTACAACATGTTTGTCGCTAGATCCACCCTGAGCACAGCTGCCTAGACTTCAGTGTAGGGAGGGTTTTACTTAGGCCTATTTATATGTAAATCCCGTAGAAGCAAAGCGCTAATATTTGTGTGGAAGTCGCAGGCACCAGCTGCTCTCCAGAGATGGTGGGGTCTGGGGTGCTGTCCACTAGGTCATGTTCAGGGGACACTCCGCACCTTTCCCCGCACTGCTCCTTTGCAGTGCGCACAGCTGATGCTGTGTGCCCAGCCTTCATGGTATGGAAAGGGTGTGTGCCTATGTGCTGTTGGATAGGCAAATGCCCACACTTGCTGTTAAATTGATTTTGGGACATTTTAAGGTTTTGTTGAAGTCTGGAGTGAAAGAAGTCTGGTTCTGACTTCCAGCTCCTTGGTTCTGAGGGTCAGTGAGGAGCTTCCTGAGCCAGGTGGGGCCGGGCCGGGCCGGGCCGGGCCGGGCTGGGCTGGGCTGGGCTGGGCTCGGCCCTGCTCTGCTCTCCCAGCCTCAGGGGTTCCCAGTCGGATCCTCTAGAGTGCACCAGCTCGTTTCCTGTTAGTCATATGCTTTTTCTGATTTCCCCTCCTGTGAGCCTAAAATGTTCGTTGTTTTGTGCACATGACCATTTCTTTAATGTTGGTAATGTAAACCTCACCTCATTAAAAAAGTAGCCAACAAACAATGGCAGTATGCTGTGAATCATCTGCTGTGTCATGATCTGTGTTTTCCTAGTTGTCTTCAGTGGTAACTGACTGCTTTTTAGGGGCAAGAAAAGAATTCCATGTGGATGCATTCACTAGGAATAAGTGAATGGGGCTTTATTTTCCTGCCCTCGCAGAGTTCCAGAGTGAAACTCCCCTTCACCCTGTTCAGCAGCTCACCAGCCCCATGGGCTTTGGCTCTGGTTGGGCACAGGGCACCTTTGCCAGGCTCAGCACCGTCACAGCAGAGGCTGCAGGTGAGCACAGGCCTGCATCCTGAGTCCTAGACCCACAGACAGCCTCTGCTGCTCCAGAAAGTGTTCCTCATGGAAACTAGTTTAAAGAGTGTGTTTATGTGATAAGCTGTAAGCAATTATTTCTCTATGGTGTTTTTGTTTTTTCTAAATACCACTTGTTCATTTTCAGTACTAGATGTGGTGTCTCTCTTGGCAGCCTTTGGAGCCAGAAGCTTAGTGCCTATGGGCTGGCTGTAGGATGCTGGGCAGGCCAGGTGGACCCGACAACGTGGCCTTTTGCAGGACACAGGGACAGTATATGCTGAGGTGCCTGCCTTCTGCCTATGTGTGCTGAGGAGTCTGCTGGCAAGGAGTTGGGAGTGCTGCCTTTGGGAGTTGAAGGCTGACACTGTTTAGCTGCTGCTGTATTTCCTGGGTCCTTTTGTTTGCTGGTTCATTGGAAGGTCTTTCCTTTTTTTTTAGACAACTTCTCACTATGTAGTGTAGGGTGGCCTTCAATTCACAGTGATCTTCCTGCCTCAGTGCTGGGATTACAGATGTGTGCCACCAGGCTGGCAAAGAAAGTACTCATTTCTGTTGTAGGTGCAGTGGCTTTGCAAACGTTTTTTAAAAAATGTATTTAGTACAGGGTTTATAGGGTCTCACTACATAGATTGGACTCAGTGATTCTCCTGTTTTCAGCTTCCCAAGCACGGGAATTACAGGTGCACGCCACCACGCCCAGTCTCAATCACCATCTCATCACATCCCAGGGGCAGACCGGGATGGCATGCTGGGAACCCGGGTCCCTGTGTCTGCCTAAGCAGGTGCTTTAGTTCACTGAGCTATATGACCAGCCCTTTGCATGCATTTCTTGCCAAGTTTAATCATAAATGTATAGGGTTTCTTTTTTTGCATCAGTCTCACTATCAGGCTGACCTTGCATTTATGGTGATTCTTGAGAGCCTCAGCCTCTCAAGTGCTGGGCTTAACATCTGTGTGCCACTGTACCTGGCTGTGGTATTTTAAATGCCTAGGTACGAATTAACTTTGGTGGAAACAGATTTGCCAAGTGTTTTATAATTTTGTCTATAAAATTGGGCATTTGATCGTGCCTTAGTTGGTACTTAACGCATGTGACAGCTTTGTGTATTGTCCTGATGCAAGTGGGGGAAGCACACTGAGGCTCAGTGGCACAGTACTTGCCTGGCAAGCACAAGGTCCTGAGTTTGATATCCTCCCCCACCCCACAAGAAAAATCCCCAACTATTGAGTGGGACCTGTGACCAGGGAGGATAACCAGGAAGTCATCCCTATGCCAGTAGTCTTAGAATGGAGCCTTGGTAGATGCAAAAGCATGGTGTAGGAATTTTAAGAGTTAGAAAGTAGTGTGTATCTCCTTTAAGAAGTGCTGCCACACCTTGGAGGTGGCAGCATCCCCAGGGAACTGCTGGTCCTCTAAGCCTGAAACCAGTTTTAGGGCTAACGGTGCTCTTCTTTGAGTGCCCTTGATTCCGAGTGGGTGTCAGGACACTCAGCATGGTCCTTGAGGACAGGAGGCTGGGTGTGCAGTGTTAAAGCAGGGCAGTGCTGGAGCATGAGGGTATAGCAATGTGAAGTGTCTTGTGAGGGAGTTGTCAGATGGTCTGGTGGCTGGCCCCCCAAATCATGCCACTGGCCCCACCTGGTGACGTGTGAAATGTAAGCATTCTTGGTGTGCTGTCAGCCTCAAGGACAAGGGAGTAATTTCTCCATCACCTCTGTCCTTATTGTGTTTACACTGCATATAGTACCCTCCCTGATCTTCTGAAAGCTGGCCTGGTCCTTCCTAACACCATGGTTCGGTTATTCACAGGAAAGACCCCGTCCTCATTGGGCTGTGTTATCTTTGTCCTCAGTGCCTGCTGTGGCTTTTAGAGGAGGCAGAAGAGAGGCTATGCTGTATGGGTGTGTGACAGTCATAGTGCCAGCCTTTGCAGTGCCACCTTCTGGGGAAGTGGCTGTCCTTAGGAAGCCACACCTCACTGCTGTAGGCCCCAATCCTCAGCCTGGCCTGGCCAGTGTGCCCTGCCCAGTGGGTGTGTGCCTTCTCTCCGTATAATCCCTTGCACACCATCCTGGGCGGCCTGGCCACAGGTTGAGCAGCTTTTTTCTGAGTACACAGAGCCAGCTGGAGGCCTGCCTCCTGGTCCACCCTGGAGACCTGAATGAGCTGGGAGGTCCAGGAAGCGCCCTCAAGTCTTGACGCCCTGGGTTGGGCCAGGGGCCTCAGCTATTGAGTATGGGGGCATTGTGCTTGGCACTGATAGACATGGGGCTCGCTGCACCCCAGGCCTCAGTGTCCGGTCTGAGCCATACTGGTTGTGCTGTGCTTTGCTCTGGGCTGCTCCACATCTATTTCATGAAAGCCCCCATGTGGATAAGCTGCCCCTTTCAGTCCTTGGAGCCCCTCCAGGGTCACCACAGTGGGGCACCTGGCTATTGGTCCAAATTGGCCACTGCAGGTAGGATTCCCAGTAGGCAAACCTCAGGGTCAAGACAACTTCAGGACAGATTGTGGTGGCCTGCTCCTTGCACCCGCTCTGTAGACTGCTGGGTACACAGTACCTACTGCCCATCTGGGGACCTTCTGCACCTCAAGGCCTGCCAGGGTCCCTCATACCTGGGTGACAGGGAGTTGCCAGAACAAAGGCTCGATTCCCATGGGGGCTGCTTCAGGGCTTGGGCAGGGTGGCACCTCTCGCCTTTTGGGCTGTAGGCTAAGGCTGGGCACTGGTGTACCATCTCTCTTGCCCCAAGGCCCAGGGCCCTTGGGGAGAGGCACTGGCTGTGCAGGGTGCAAATGGGGGCCAGTAGATGGGCTGTGGACATCACTGTCACGATGCGAACGATGCGTCCTTAAGTGTCTTCTAATAGCTTGTGTTCACATGGCTTTGCTCCCCTGGAAGAGCAGAGGTTCTTCATGCAGACAGTGGCATCTACACACACCCACACGGTCAGCCTCTCCTGTTGGCCATTTTTCCAGAACGGAGCAAGCGCAGAGGGTGCAGCCCCATCTGCTGGGTGCAAGCACAGCCCTGTCACTCACCATCTGTGCCAGGCCTAGTCACATGGTGTGACCTCACTGTTCATTCCAGGCTATTTGTTTTTGAGACAGGGTCTCATTTTTAGCCCAAGCTGGCCTCCAACTCACAGCAATCCTCCTGCCTCAGCCTCTCAGTGCAGGGATTGCAGGTGTGTTCTATCACACCCAGGCATTCTAGATCTTTATCTGTTTGTTTATTTTTATGGCCATCAGCCTGTCCTGGGGGTGGGGCTGACACAGCATGTGGTGCTGGGGATTGAACCCTAAGCTTTCCCTAGCAGTTGCTTTAGACCGCTAAACCATCTTGCCGGCCCATTCTAGATCTTTAAAGGAATTCTTCACACTGTCATATATGTATGTATTTATGGCATAGGTGATGTTTTCAAATATGTCTACATTTTGGGGGTGGCTAAATTCAGGGTTTTTTTGTGTGTGTATTTTATTTTTTAAAGCATTTTATTTATTTGTTATGGCTGGCTCAGCCTGCCCTGGGTGTGGGACTGGCACAGCATATGGTGCTGGGGATCGAACCGTGGTCCCTGCAGTTGCCTAAGCAGATGCTTTACACCACTGAGATATCTCGCCGGCTGCCTTGAGTTGTTTATAAATGCATTACAATGATCATTTTTTGTAGCGAAAACACTTCCAGTCTACTCTTTTTGATTTTCAGTTCACTATATTAACTACTCAATATCCCAGAGTTGCCCTGTAGATCTCTTGAACTCGTCCCTCTCCTCTGAGGCTGTGTACACTTAGACTAATACTCCACCCTCAGAGAACCCCTTCTCTCAGTATCTGAGTGCCAATTTTTTTTTTTTTTTTTTTTTTTTTTTG
>PVKN010002650.1:0-32671 GCA_004027915.1 Capromys pilorides
GTGTAATCATCAATAAAGATACGTAGGCCAGTATATTTTTTTTTCTCAGATAAGAATATTGACATTTAAAGAGATCAAGTGATTTCCAGCTGCTCATATATGGAAAAGGTAGAGCTAGCAGTTAAACATTCTGATACCTTTACTATTTTCTGACCTTTGCATGAAATGTTAGCTCAGGACTGAAAACCAACAGGATTTTGTTTATTCCCTCAAAATAACATGATACGATGGAAAGTGTATGCAATGAGCAGTCAAGTAGGTATTGGTTCTAATTATAGCCTATTTATTCCCTAGAAGACTTTTGAGGAATTACAGTCTCTGCTTGAGCTGTCGCTCGGAAAGATGGGCTTGACCAGAGCTCCGAATCCCAGTGTGGAGGATTAGAAATACTGTACACTGGAAGGATGAGCTGGACCCGAGGGTGGGCTTCTCGCCTCTGCCTTTTTCTTTACCCAGTCTCCCTTTTCCCAGGCTGTAAGCCATCTGTGGATCTTATTGATTGGCTTCCGCAGGTTGATTGCTGCTCTGTGAGCCTGAAGGAGGGAGGATTCTTTTTGGTGTGTTAGCATCACACTGTGAGAGAGAATAGAAATAGCAAAGACAGCCACACCTATCAAGCTGAGATGCAGAAGAATGTAATGGTTTGTAGGGTATAAATCAAAAGAAATTGCTTAGGATTGGCACAAACCGAATTTGAGTTTAACAAGTGCTAGAGTGATGAGGCAGGATCTGTGCTCTTCTAGCTGAGACACAATGATTGCACCTTGAAGGGGCTGGCTGCTCATTGACAAACGGTTGGAAGCACGGGCACTAATGTCATTCTGTCCAGGGCCAGCTACTCGGAGCCCCTCCCAGAGGCAGAGCTCTGGGTCAGTGATCCTCCTGCTCCTTTCTATGTTATGCATCCTTTTTGAAAACTGATCACTACTAGGTAGCAAACCACACCCGTGCATCATGTGCAGAGTCCACCAGGTCTTGATTCCATTTACGGTGCACACTTTGGGACGCTCGCACGAAGACAACACCCTGATTTGCACCTTGTAGATGAGATTCCTTATTCAGAGAAGTGAATTGTCTTCCCAAGTCCCAGTCATTGGGGAGAGAGTTTATCTGGCCACAATTGTGTCATTTTCGCATGCTGTACACTCGTGCCTCATCCAGGGCAGCATCTTGAGAGCATCAGGCTGTGCCCATTTCATCAGCAGAGATAAATTGTCAGGGCTGTATGGCTTGTCAGAGGTAGATTTCCCTGAAATACTCTGCTGGTTGTCCTGTGAAAGCCAGTGATTCAGAGATCCTTGCCAAAGGATCATCATAAATCCTGTTTAGACAGCGAAATCCCTAATGAAAGAAGAGTTCTTTGCAGTGGCCCACGGCCTTGAGCTGTAGTGTCTAGAAGAGGACAGTTTGCATCAATGTTGAGGCAAGTGTCCAGGGGCTTGGTTACATGGAGAGGGGCACAGATGGCCCCAGATGTTGAATTTATGAAGAGAGCCCTGCTCACCCCACGTGTGGAGAGGAGAAGAGCTTTAGGACAGTGCCATGTGAGAAGCCTCTGCCACAGGAGGTGGACTTCTCTCTTCTGCCTGAGTTTGCATGTCTCTTTCAAAAATATGAAATCTTGTATGATATTCTCTTGCATATCTCAGTGGAATTAAAATAATTTTCTTTCCTGTTTTCTCTGTCTCTTCAATCTGGTCTGGATAGCAGACTAGCCCGGCTTTGCACACCCCTAAAGGGTGGGGTGATGGGCAGATTGTCAGTGATGCAGGTTGTACCTTGTGTGAAATCATCTTGCTGATATTTGTCCTACTCTGGTACATGTAGGATGCAGTGTAGTGTGCTAGAGGGTGCAGGATGCGAGGGATAAGAAAGACTTCCTCTCTATCTCCCTGTCTCTCTCTGTCTCTATGTGTGTGTGTGTGTGTGTGTGTGTGTGTGTGTGTGTATGTGTGTGTGTATGTGTAGAATGCTTCTCTCCTCAAAAGACAACTTCCAAGTCTATATATTTTAATTAAAAAAAAAAAAAAACTGCCTTCCACCCAAGGATAAAAGATGATTTAATGTTGCCCTGATAGCATTTGGACTTTGTGTGGTTAGTAGAAAGGATTTATAAAGGAGGCATATTCTTGAATGGATCTTTGTTGCTATTTAACTTTTTCTTTCTGCTGTGTCCACACCCCAAGAAAATGTTTTGATGTGGAAATAAAGAAAATGATGCACAAGGACATATCCATGGGAGTTTTCTAAAAATGTTTGACTTCTAGGTGCCTTTTTGGACTTTGACAAAAATACTGTTATAATGTATGTTACATGTTTACAGATGAGTTATTCTACAACAATAATACTATAATGTTGGCATCATTGGGATCATATTGCAGACAGAGAGAATCTGAGGCTTAGGGAGACCAGGACCCTGGCCTGAGAACACACAGTTAGTAGATGGGATTGTTGTTATCTGAAGGCCAAATCCCGAAGTCCACAAGTCCGAGCCCTTCCTTCTGCCTGGAGTTTTATTGAAGTGCATAGCCAGTGAAAGCTGGGACTCTCAGCTGTAATTGTCTTACTGTTCTCATTTGTAACTTGTTCCCTTTGCAGCCACAGTGACTCCACAGCGCTACCCAATGCACAGGCCCGCCCTTTACTGCATTCCCATTTCAGCCTTCGTAGGCAGCAAAAGACTAGGAGAAATGGAAAGTCACGTGAACTCCCCAAAGGGCATTCAGTGGGCACCAATGGGTATCAACTTTATTCTTCTTGTTTGATTTACGACAAAACAGCAAATGTTCCTCACCTCTGGGTCCAAGGCCTTGCCTTGGCTTTAGCAGTGGCTCCATGAATAATGAAAGAGTTTCCAACTTATTTGAAAATAATCCCAACACTAAAAAGACACACTGGAATAAGCTCCACTGTTAAGTTTCTTCCCCCAGTGCCCTCAGTTTTGTCCTTGGCTTCCTCCACAGTCGTGCTCCTCTGAGTGCTGCCCAGGGCTGTCCATGGACCAGGAGCAGCATCCTGACCACCGCTGGTTTGCATCACATACAAAGGGCTTCGGCTCCTTGCTCACACCTGGGGGCAGAGTGTGTGTTTTAACAAGACCCCCAAGGACCTGCGGATTACAGAAGCAGAAGCACTTTTCAATGAAGAGCAGGACTTGTCTCCCTTCTGGGGCCGGGGTTGAAAGGTAGAGATTAGTGAGCGAAGTCCTTGCCCCAAGTATAAAATTTTAGAGGGAGCTACAGGATGCAGTCCTGCTGTATTCAGTTTAAATATTTAATGCCATATTTAATGCTTAATTTAAATATTTAATGCTATGTTTTTTTAAATAAAAAATATATTTAGCAATATTTATTATTTCCTCTTCTGCGTCTTTGAGAAAAAAGGATAGGAGAAGCTGAGGAAGTCTGAGAGTTTGAGTTTGTTTTTTTCTAAATTTTCTAAACCTTTAGCCAGGGAAACTGCATTCAGTTGTCGTATTTTAATTTTCATATCTACATATCACTGGATTTTCATAACTGATCGTACACAAATAATTTAGAAAGATGATCTGAACACGTAGCCTCCAGACTCTGTTCAGTTGGCTGGCAAGAATAGAAGTCATGATGTGGAGGTGATCAGCATACGGAGCCTTTACAGAGTTGTGTCGGGCACCTCACGAGATCCTGTGAGACAGAAAGCATCTGACTCCCGTTTTATAGCAGAGGAAAGGGTAAATTGTCTAAAGTAATCCAGCCTTTGAGGGACGGAAGGCTTCAGACTGAGGAGACTTGCCCCGGGTCTGCACTCTTTCCCTCCTCATCATCCCTGATACTTGTAGAACCTATAAAACCAAGTTTGTTCTATTCAAATTTCTGAAGCAACTTTATTTAATCCTTTTCTTTCAGTGTTTGCATATCACATTAGTCAATGTCTTTATTATGAAAACCTGTCCTCTGACACTTTTAAGTTAAAATCCTCTTTAAAACAATTTAAGTGAGAAAAATAGAGGGTGAGAGTTACTATTCAACTTGGCTTCAATTTACTCTGGAATTGGGTAAGGAGGGGAGAGGGTATGGTGTTAGCTTCCATGCCTTATTGCGGAGCGGGAGCGGCATCCTCTCCGGCCATCCTGGGGTGCATCCTTGTGGGCAGGTGGCCCCGTCCTGCATCTGCTCCTGCTCTGGCTGATCCGCGGCCGTCCCTGCCCTTGCCTGCGTCTGTGTGGGGCTCATTAGCAGGGGGTGTGTGTCTCACCACAGTGGCTCATTCACAGGGCTGCAAGTGCTGCCAGGGATCAGACCCCCGCCCCCCACTTGGGCTGCCCAGAACAAAATTGGGCTGAGTCCTCTCACAGCCCTCTGGTCCTCAGGTTTCCCACATGAAGTGTCCTGAGATGGAAGAGAGAAGGGGCCCCTTGGGGATGGCATCACCCTGGCCGGATCCTGCGTGTCGAGGAAGACTGTAGCTGGCCAAGTGCCACACAGCGACCTTCATGATGGTGGAGTGAGTAGGCAATGGATTGATCGGGCCTGGCCTCTCCATCTGCCAGCCCGGGTGTGGGTGCCAGTTATATTGTCGGGTCATAGGCAAGGGATGGGAATGGTGACACAGAGATCCTGGCAAGGGGGCCTGGCTTTTGTCAACTCAAGCTTACCTTCGGCAGTGCTATTTTATTTACGTCTTGCCCGCGTCCTTACAGCTGCTAGTTTGATATGGGTTTGCTATTTCTATACTTGCTTCTTGGACAAGTCATGATCCCCGCTGGACTCAGGGATGGATTTTGCTCCAGGGTGGTCATTGTGCAGCGAGAGCCATGGCTCAGCGGCTTTGCCTGGACTGTTGATCCTCATGTTAGGCATTTTGTGAAGTTGTTCTGGTCCATCTGTGAGAGAAATGAGGTGTCCTGGGTCCCGGTGCCAGATTGCAGAGTCTAGGGACATGTGCTCAGGGCTCTGTTTCCATCTTCTGCCTTTGTCTGGTCTCCTCATTAAATCTTCCTAGGTTTGTGGAGTTGACTACCAATTGGTGTCTGACCTACTTACAGAGCCACTTTGTAACCCTTCGCTCCTAAATGGATCATAATGGCTAGTGCCATACGATTTTTAGTAGATTTTATTATCTCAGAGAACCTTCTACCTCTTTGTTGTGCATACAGTTATATGTGTGTGTGTGTGTGTGTGTGTGTGTGTGTGTGTGTGTGCGTGCCTGCTATGCAGCTGTCTGAATGATCTGGCACTTTCTGTTACTATGCCAGAAGTTTGCTTTGGAAAATCGTCCGGTGGTTTTATAGGGAAAGGTTAATGAGCTTGCAATGACCTCCTTTCGCTTTCCATTGGGAATTCTTTCTCCTGAGCTGCTTAGGTTTTCCCATTTTCTGCTTCTGGTGTCAGCTCTGTTTGCCTCTCTTCTGCCAGAGGGCTCAGAAAAGTTTCTCAAGGACGCTTTAGACTGCTTGCTCAATGGAGAAAGGTTTCAGTCAGGACGGTTACACAGACAGTGCGCGCCTCAGGCTGCTGCCTGCGGGGCCATGACTCATGCTTTTGGCTTTCGCGTCTGCTGATCTCACAGGCCATGCGGAAGTTGGAATTCTTCAGCACACACCTACTTCTGTGACCTTTTCATCTTCGTGCTACCCTGCATTTAAAAACAAAACGCTCTCTCCAATCAAACTGTACGTGTGAAGTAAAATCCAATTCCTTCTCCCATTTAAAATTAATGCTATGTACCTAACTGCTGAATCAAAGGTTCTAATCAGTATGAGTTAATCAGAGTTAACATGCATTTATTTACTGAGAGCCCCCTGTCAGCCTACCTACTGCAGGTGCTGGGAAGGGTGAAATGAACAAGGCCTCATCTTTGTGGGGTTACCAGTGCATCACAGTATTGCTGTGAACTCATTTTAATTGGGACAAAGTTTATGGAGCACCCACTGTGTGCCTGGAGTGATGCC
This sequence comes from Capromys pilorides, assembly GCA_004027915.1. Lineage (NCBI taxonomy): Eukaryota > Metazoa > Chordata > Mammalia > Rodentia > Capromyidae > Capromys > Capromys pilorides. The sequence continues at coordinate 5,930 of PVKN010002650.1, forward strand.
CAGGGTCTTATGTGTAGACTTCTTTAAATCTTCAGAGCATCTCTGCAAACTAGGCAGGAGAAATGCCATCCTTAAAATGAGGAAACTAAGGCCTGTGGACTTGTATAGAACCCCCCACCTCCCCCTTAAGTCACACCTTTTATTACAAGGCAGAAGCACATTTTGAAATCCAGGATCATTGGATGCTCACCCTTCCCCCATGGAGATGAGAATCGCCACACCTTGGACTCCTCACTTTGCTTTCCTGCTTTTGTAGACAGGGGCGGTAGCAGCGTTCTCACCCTGTTCTGAGGCTGCTGCCTTAGTCTGCAATCTTGGGTTCATAGGAGTTTATTGCCCAACAGCATCCCAGAACTTCTAGCTTTCCAAAATACTGAGACTACGGACCTCTTGATTGGTTAGTTGGAGAAACTTGAGATTTTGAGTGGTTACAGTCTCAGGGCTCAGCCTGGGACCCTGCAAGCTCAATCTGCAGGCCCATTGGGCTGGTTGCAACACATTACCTTCTGACTGGCTGATTTATTGTCTGCTAAGGCAGATCTCAAAAGTCCTTGATGGTGATTCCCCTCTGGCTGGAGATGAGAGCAGCCAAAGTTACATACACTGTGCAATCCTTAGGGGAAGGGGTCTGGCATTGCTGATTGCTGTGTCCCAAGCCCCAGCACAGCCTCAGCTGTACCAGGGCTGGTCTGCTAGCATGGGTTGGATTTTTAGCTTGGATCAACTGAAGGATCCCCAGGACCACCTGCTCATGCCCCTGCTATCAGCATGGCAGTCGCTGAGCTCCTTCCCTTGGATTCTCTCATTAACAGAAAGTATTTCAGATTCGAAGTGACAATATCAATATTTAATTTGATTCTTTGATGATGCTGTCAATTAGTATTGTAAATTATTTTGCTGTTTGTATTTTGGAACAAATTGGCTTGTTCTCTTGGCAGCATTGGGTGGAGCAGAGTTTCCTGCCTGGTTGAGAAGGCAATAGAGGGGGTACAGTTCTCAGGACTCTGCTTCACTTTGGGTGTGATCAGAGCAGGCACCTGCTCCTCATGATGTGGGGTGAAATTTTATAGTGTGACAAATTTAAACATTGAAGAAGAGAAAAACTATGCCTGCGGTTTATTCTTTCCGACTCGTAGAACCTCTTCATTTTCTTCCTTTCTTCCAGTGTGTCACATAGGAATATATTGATATTGTTGTCATTAGAGTTGAGGCTTTACTTCATGATAAGGTACACTGACATAGCCTCATGTGTTTTTCCACGTTGCTTTCCAATTCACGGAACTGCAACCTGGGGAAAACCAGCTGTTCCGTGCAACAACAATTCTGTGTTTACTTAAAACTTTGTCTTATTACAGCAAAGCACTTTTAGTTTTATGCGACTATAAGGCTATAATTTTTGTTAGCAATTTGGATGGAATAGAATGGGATTATTAAAAGAATTGTAATACTAAAAGTCCCTTGACATAAATCAGTTACTTCAGTGTCAGTCAAACTGTCAAAGCTTTAATGCTCTACTTCTTCAATGACAGCAACATTCTTTGGAACACACATAAGGAAATCGAGAATTAGTCAACAAGAGAATTTATTTTGGTTCTTTTTTGATTTTTGTACTTTAAATAATTAAGATGGTTTTGAATGTAAGCCTCTTTCCCAACTGCTAGGAGCATTCTCTTCCTTTCTGAAAATGGGCACCATTTTAGTGGAAATAGAAAACAGCTCAAGTAATGAAAAATTAAAACTGACTGCTTACAAAAGCCAACATAGTCTTTGAAGTTTCTTTATAAAACTACAAGTTAGGAAGTCAGGAAAGCCTCTCTGTCGATCTGTTTGCATACTTTCAGGTTAAATCTGTTAGAATTAGCCCTCTAATGAAGTCACAGGGTTTAAGGCAGTGAGTGAAGAATCTGGTAATGAGCTGGCTTCCAAGGGAAGGAGAGAGAGAGTTCATTAACTTTGTTTGCATCATCATTTGGCAAGGTCACTGGTGAGCCTTCTTAAGCGACTAAAAATAGAAAATCTCATAGATCTAATCATGCCGTCATCTCCTCTTTCTTTCCTTTTCTTTATAGTCCTGTCATATTCTGAGAGCTTTCTTAGCTCTTTAAACATTCCTGCTTTATCTGTAGCTCTACACGTGCTTTGGCTAAGATGCCGACCCTGACTTGTTGGGGGAAAGAAGGGACTCAGGAATTTTCAGGGCTCCCCGCTTAGCTGACATGTTATCTTCCATGTTTCCTTTCTTTCTTTACTTTTTCTGCTTTTAATTTTCTTCCTACTTTCTCTTTCTTTCCCTCTCTCTTGCCTTTACATGACCCCTAATTCTGAGTTTATCTTTGTAAATTGACTGTGTCTGGCAGTACTGGATATGGTATAATTGCACAAATGCAGAAATGAATACATGAATATGGTTAGAACTATAGGGAAGGCAAAATTCTATTTCGGGAATAGTAAGGCTAGAAAGACTTTCCTCCCCTGCAGCCACGTTTCTCTACCATTTTACTACTGTTCCCCTGTGGCATCCTTGTACTGCTCCATGCAGTGTGCATCTTCTATACTGCATGCCTGTGTCCTGGTCAGGCCCAGTCCTCCCGGGCTGCTTCCTTCTTCCCATTTCTGGACACATATGGTCCTTCACTGGGCTATTTTGTGAGAATAAAAGGATTCATTTAACTCCCACATTCATTGCTTCTATTTTTTCTTTCTTGATTCTTTAGATTTCATGTAGATTTTTGTAAATCAGATCTCACTTCAAATGCTAAAATGTATAAAATGGGTAAAGGAGAGCTTCTGTCAAGTGAATAGAAGAACGTTGAAGGCAATGATGGTCCCAAGGCTCCCTTAATGCCCCTGTCCCCCAAGACTCCTGAAGCAAGCAGTGTTTGGGGTACCTGACAAGTGCCCAGGCTCTCTAAACACAGTTAGCAAAATCACTGGGTTCCGTCACTGTGCGTGTTTCCACGGCTCTTGCAACCTGTGATGTGTTATGTCTTTCAGTCCCCGGGTCCAGGTGTCCATCTGTATGATTTGCGACCAGTGTGGTGATCATGTAACAGGAGTCTTAGGAGACATAACTGATAAAGAGGGCAGAGTTCCACTCCTTGTGACTCTTCAGGGATTGAGGTGGCAGGGAAGATGTGCAAGGACAAAGGCACCAGCAACTGAGGAGGACCAAGGGTGTCAGCCTTCCCTCTGCTCCAGTTACTGAGCCTCAGCTGTATGCTAGACATCCGGGCACGGGTCCTCAGGGACCCGAAGAAAGATGTGAGCTGTCCTCTGTTTAATTCATCCTTTCATTTTTTTCTGTGTGTCAATCATCACTATGTTACCTTTCTGTTGACTTGCTCGAAAAAAGCTCTTCAAAGAGAGCAGATGCATTCATTTGATCCCCAGTGGCTTTACCATGGTCTTGCACATCTTTTTCTTTAATTTTTAAGGAAAGGTCTACAGGGTGTTCCATGTCTCACTACTAGATCAGATTTGGAGTGATCTACATGGGTAGTGCCTCCCAAGAGCTGGGATTACAGGCACGTGCCACCACACCCAGTCTCAATTGCCCTGTCAGTGTGCCCTGGGAGCAAGGAATGCATGGCAGGCCTGAAGATCAAACACTCAGTCCCTGCACCTGCTTGCAGGCTCTTTTATCCACTGAGCTATTTGGCTGGCCTGCACATATTCTTAATTTCTTATACATTTTGTTCTTTCTTCTTCCAAATTTATATGCATATATCTGGTAATATGAATAATAGGTTGGAAGTCAACACTGTGTCTTACAACAAATACTGTGAAATTCACATGACTCTATTAAGTTAAATTCTGGGTCACTTGCACTTTTCTCTGTTTTAACTCTAATTTGTACTCTCTTAAAATAATAAAAGAAAGGGGTGGTTTTAGGGGCACATGCCTATAATTCTACTACTCTGGAGGCCAAGGCAGGAGAATTGTTGCAAGTTCAATGTCATCCTGGGCTACACAGTGAGTAGCTACTCATTGCTATCCCTCTGTCTCCTCCTTAGCTTGGCCCCTCATCCAAGGTAGACTAGGTAGTGCTGTTATGGGCCACCAACTAATTCTATTTTCATTATCCTTATTCCAGACATTGCTCTTTGTCATATGCTAGATTGCCTTTTTGATCAGCAAGTCATTACAATGTAAAACCCTGTCTGAAACAAAAAGAAAAAAGAAAAAGAAAACAGAAAAGAGCAGAAAGAAAAACCAGAAGGAAAGAAGAGAGTAAGGAAGAAGAAAATATAGAGACAAAAGGAAGAAGGGGAGGAGCCCAGGGGTGCTACAGGCTAGCTCAGATTTGCAGGTCAAGGGCTTTGGCCAGGGCAGAGCGCACAGCGCTAGGACGAGAAGCTCTGGGATCAGATGACCAGCATTATCTCTGCAAGGCACGTGCCAGGGCTAATGGTTTCACCGCACCACCACATGTGTCCATATCCAAATCACCACAGTCTACATGGCAAGGGACTTAAGACTGAGTCTGGACCAAAACAGGTTTTCCTTATTGCTCACAAGAGAAAGAAGGGACTGAGGGAGAGGGGCCAGTGCTTGGAAATCAGGAGAGGCGGGGCAGAGCGGTAGTGTGGAGCAGCTGTGAGGAGGATGCGCTGCCTCTGCTGTCCCTCTGGCTCCTCCTTAGCTTGGCCCCTCACTCAGGGTAAACTAGATAGTGCTGTTATGGGCCACCAACTAATTCTATTTTCATTATAGTTACTCCAGACGTTGCTCTTTGTCATATGCTAGATTGCGTTTGTGATCAGCAAAGGGAAAAATAATTTACTAGCATGTATCTCTGGGGTGGCTTTCACCTAACTGAGGAGCATTTTAAATTTTATGGTCCTGTGCCTGTTTGTGTATCCTTGCCTCGTTTTATGATGCCATTCTTGCAACTACCTGCTTGACTTCTGAGCCCAGGCTTTGCATATGATCATCTATGCAAGTCCTTCATGCTATTATTTTTCTTTTCTCTTTCTGTGATATAAAATGAGACTGTATGTTTTTGAATTCTGAGCATCTTCACGAGTGGTCTTTCAATTCACTTTGGAATAAGAGGGATTTGTGAAATGCATGACATGAATTATTTGGAAAACGCAGGGTGGCTTGTGGCTCTTCTGTGAAGACTTCGTTTCATAGAGTGACTACGCTCTGCTTCTTCCAGATCCTGATTGGTTTTTCTCCCTCCCTGCAAGTCTTCCTCTGTCCTGGAAGTGCAACACCATTGCCGTCATTCCTGCAGCCTCTTCCCACACCTGAACCAAAGTGTGCGGCATTAGTGAAGCTGCAGTGCAGGTACTGAGCAGGAGGAGGTGAAGGGGAGTGCTGAGGTTTCTGCCAGCTCAGCTCCTCACCTACCTCCTGCTCCGGCCTCAGTCTCCCCACGTATACTGCAAGTTTACTGCAATGGGCTAGAGCCACCCAACCCCGCAGGCTTCTCTTCTTTATGTCTAGGTGCTCCTTGTCTGTTTACTTACTTTATGTTTATTTTGGACTCATGTTACTTTCCTTAGATATTTTTGAAGGATAGTGTATTGTGCTTATTGATAGCAAGCCAGTTCCTATTGCCACACATGTGAAGCAGTCCCCCAAGGAGGTGTAATTAGAGGGAAAGGATGTAGTGGAATCCGATCAAACCTGAGCCTGCCTTCTCACTTAGAAGACAGGCTTGTTTAGGAGCCGCTGCACAGAGACTTTCCTTTTGCAGAAATCAGCACTGATAGGGAAGTAAAAAGGCACATCCCTACATCTGCCCTCATTGTCATTCCATGCCGATAATAGCTTAACCAGTGTGTTAGACTATGTCAGGTAGGAAATTGGGCACATTTCTTTCTGTTAGGTCTTTGTAATAGAACAATACTTTTCTTTTCAGTTTGTTTTATGAAATAGGGCCTCGGGTGTGTAGCCAAGGCTATCTTCACACTTGTGATCCTTTTACCTCAGGCTCCCAAGAACTGGGAGTACAAGTGTGCATACCACACCTGGCCAATGGTAATGCTTTGATGAGGTTTATTTAGTGAGTAATGGCTTTGTGCTGGAAATAGCGACGTAATTTGAATATGCAATTTCATTTGCTTCAGCACAGCCCTGTGAGGTACTATAGTGCCCATTATTCACAGGTGAAGAAACAAAATCCTAAGCCATAGGACTGATGAGTTGGATCCCCAAACAGGAGCCAGTCTACTGGAATCAGAGTTGTTCATCCCAGCAGAAGCCAAGGTCTGCCTAACTCCAGCGCCCAGCCTCTCCTCTCTCTTGTGCTACTTGCTAGGCGTGAGGCCCACTTTCAGTGGACCTGTAAGCTTTCTCTGAGGAAGACCCCAAAAGCCGGCAGTGGCTGCCTGCTACCTCCTGAGCTGAAGCATAAGCCCCATGCCTCGCACTCACCATCCTCTGCATGTGCAGCGTTCCCTCGAGCTGGCCTTCACCATCATACTGAGTTCAGCCCATAGTGGCCCAGACTTATTCTGAAGGTTGAACACATGGAGCTTGGAATTTCCTCAAGAAGGAGCAGAACAGTGCCACTGGGAAGTGGGATGTTTAATCTGGGGGGAATGACTATTCCTCTTACAGAATCCTATAAATTCAGAATAGCAAAGGGTCTTAGTGTCCTCCAACCTGCCTTGGTGCCTATGACCAATTAGTGATTTCCTAGGCAAAGAATATGATTTACCTATTTCCAGAGCTAAAGGACAGTGTGGAAAATAGCATTCGTGTGGGTTTGTTTCTAGAAATACACATACAGATACTATATTTATATCAATTTATCCATAACAAATTTGCTGCATGTAACAAAGCCAACATAGCATCAAAAATCTGTTTAAATGAATTAAAAAGAAGAAAAATAAATTTACACATTTACTGTTCCTTTCAATAGACCAATAGAAACCAACAGTATAGTTAGCCAAGCTACCCTGTGCATATCATATATATTTTTTTCTCTTCTTACTTTCATTCCTTTTCCCCTTTCCCTATTTCAAGTTGTTCCATCCCTTAGAACACTGTCTTTCCTCCTCACAGTATTTACTTATTCAGGTTCTCATACTAGGGAGATGATGTCTGGTAATCTGAACAACTAATTTGAAGACAACAATATGCAGTATAACAACCATTGCTGAATTCCTATCATTTTGTTTTGTGAAATTCTGTATGATTTCTAATGATTTTTAGCTAATTTTTATTGTCTTACAAAAGAAAAAAATAAAACTTGTTTCCAAGTCCAGCCTCATTTTCTTGGCCCAGAGTGTCGGGGGCTCTGATCTGAGTTACCTTCTCCTGTCAGACCGGGACTGTTTTATCACCCTCACACAAATGACCCAAGATCAGCACAGGACAACCCAATTCTACACACCTGTGTATAATGTTTTATTAATCTTTTTCCTCTTTATTCTCAGGTCTTAAAGGTAAATTTAGTAAAATTATGTTCACATTTAACCATTTTGAGAATTTTTTAAATGAAAAAAGAGGAACAGTTTAATGGTCCTTTAAGGATGTGGTCCTTATGTAGTGGAGGTGCATTGTGGGGGCCCAGCCTAGAGACAATGTCCTATGAGGATAATAGATTCTTAACATTCACAGATGGATTTTTCCTAACATTTTCAAGAAAATCACAATGTGTGCATGCTGCTGAGCAGTGTTATTCCAATAATAAAGTGCAGCAGACTAAAACGGAAACATTTTAATGACCTGTTTCTCCCGGGGACCCTGAATGAATCCAGTGTACCTAATGAGGTGTGGTGAGGATGCTCTCCGCGGCTTCACATCGGCCCCTCTGTGGCCCAGTTCACTTCGGTGCTGAAGGAAATCACAGCTCTCACTCAGTCACTGCCAGCTGTCAGCTGCTACACGTTGGAGAGAGCACAGTACCAGTGGCTCACCTCTGCACTGCCTCCTTCCAAAGCTGCTCCAAAGCTCTTGGTTTGTCCCTTCGTCTAAGGGACGGACAGAGGGGGAAAGTGTAAGTTCTTGTCCTTGTGGAGCGGATAGAAACTTGAGTTTTCACATTTTGTTTCTTGAGAACATCTCAGAAGAGGCATTGGAAAAAGATAGCGCTACTTAGTTTTGAAACCAAATTTTGCTTGTTTGTAGGTACTATGGCCTTGGGAGGAATTCCATTGCATTGGTGTAGACGTGCAGTTAACTGTCCTCTCTAGGAGAAGGTAGCCGGGGTCTGTGAGCATTTATGGCACGAGCCCACCTCTGTGTGCAGCTTTTCTCTGGCTTTGTGAATGTGGACATTTGGAAGTTGAATCCTGGTTTGGAGGTTGCCCAGATTTGATCAAATGTTAAACTTTCTGAGGGTTTGGGTGTGGTCAGCGTCTCTTCTTCATTATAATTGTGGTTCTCATTTACCAATGGCTGCGTTCTTTGGACAGTTCAGTAGTCTGCTAAAGTGATACAGCTCTTACTCATATATATATATTTTTTTTAATAGCTGGACTATCACTGCCTTAAATCAGTGCTTAATTTATGTCTGAGCCTTGCAGTTAGGTGAATCGCTATAGAATCCAACAGCCAGGGTCTGAATTCTGGTTCTGATGGTTCTTAGCCTTGTGACTGGGGACAGCTTAACTCATGTTTTTCTACCTCAGTTTTCTAACCAGGAAATTAAGAAAATCATAATGTGTGACTTAACAGGTGATTTGAAAACTATTATATGCTATGGAATGTACTCACTCTAGCACCTGACATATTTCAAACTCTCAATGAATTTTAACAACTATTATTGCCTATTCGAATTATGCGGTGTCTAAGTGGCACCCAACTCCTGGGGATGCAGATGTGCTGATAGCTCGTGCCATGAGTGTGTGGCTGCAATCATGCCTGAAATCCCTGAAGGTGTTGAAATGCCTTACTTGGTAGGTGAGGTGTTTGGGAGCTATTGAAGACACTTCTTCCAGCATCATATTTATACAAACATATGCATTAATGCCAGCCAGCAGATATCTGCTTGTTTCTTGTTAATAACTGCTTGTTTGCAAAATAACAGCTTTCTTTAATGACTATTTGAAAAAAAAAATCAGAGCAAATAGCAGTACATTGCATTTATCAAAGCTGAATAATTTGGGCCAAGTGAGTACATCATTACAGTCCTTGCAAACAAATCACAAATTATACCTGTCATTTGACATCAAGTGGATAAAACAGCAGTAGATATTTTCAGTCTTTTAAAATTAGGAAAAATACATAGTTTTGTGATTACTCTCTATTTAACTACTAGATCACTAACTACTATAATTTATTGATTACGCTAATAAACCAGCCTTGAAGAGAGTTAGCAGTGTAGTGACTTTGGGTGACAAGCACAAATATAGAGTTGGGTGTGGAGGTGCATGCCTATAAATCCCAGCAGTCTGGGAGACTGAAGCAGGAGGATTGTAAGTTTGAGCCCAGCTCAGTCAACTTATTTGTGAGAGATTCTGTCTCTACATTTAAAGAGCTGGGGGTAAAGCTTAGTGCAAATTCCCTGGGCTCATTCCTCATTCTCCTAGGACTGTGCACATATGTGCACACGTGTGTGTGTGCACACACACACACACACACACACACACACACATAGAGTGTAAAATGGGATTTCAACTCTCAGTTAGTTCACAGATTCCTGGGACACAAATTTGGAAGGAACAGAAAACCATAAGAATAGAGCTCTGGACATGGGGAAATTAAAAGCACTGAGGAATCCCACAGCCCTCCAGAAGCCTTTCAGATTCACACCAAGGATTGAGGTGAAGTGGCCCCAAAGTTACACGGATGGCACCTGGAAGTGTTCAGAGAGGGGACGAGTGTAGAGAGCAGACCCCAGGAGTGTGCCTGCCAGGGTTGGCTTCAAGTGGGCCTCACTGTCACAGGAGGTTACGTGGGTAGGAGAGGACACGGGCAGAACAGGGAGGCATCCATGAGCTAAGTTATGAATCCAGATATCTCTCAACCCAAAAGGAAAGCATTTTTAGTGACGATATTTAATTGGTGGTAAAATATAAATTGGTACCCTTCTAGGTAGTGGCTTCTGTCAAAAGGAAGGATCTGATTCGACGTGTCCATTATTTTCAAGTGTTTCCATTCATGCAAATAGAAAAATAAGCAAATAAACTTTTGAACATAGACAGTGTTGGAAGCAGATATTATCATGAGCATACTGGTTGCTTTATTTGTAGCCCAGCAATTTTCTCTAAATCCACTTTAACAACTGAGTTAACTGTGTTCGCTTGCTGTCTCCAAAAACAAACATGCGACAATGATATTTTTAAAAATGCTCAAACGTTAGAGGTACAATTGATGACATTTTAAGGTGAAAGAAAAAAAGAACATTTTCTTCCAGGTGTCCTCAGACTGTATAACAATATCCATAGGCTAATGTTTATATGAAATCTTCATGATGGATATACTTACGTTTTTCTCCCTATTATGATTTTGTATCAGTTTCATTTTTTTTAATTATAAGAAGAATCATCAAGGCTAAGTGAGAAGGGTAGGGCCTTTGGGACCTGAGAAATCTAGATGAGAATTTCCAATGTGCTAATTAGCTTGATTATCTTGGGTAAGTTCTTTATTTCTCTGAGGTCCACTTTCCTTTTCTTTTGAGAGGTAGAAGTGGAATACACCAAGCCCTTCTCCTCCCAACCTGTTGGGAATATCATTAAAAAAAAAAAAAAAAAAAGAGTATGTGCAGAAAAACCAAGGCACTGATGTCAGAGACTTAGAGGAGACGGCGGCAAGTGCAACTGGAATTTTGTAAGTTCTCCATGTTAAAGAGAAAGTAAAACCTTGTAATTTGAGTGAGATAGAGGGATTAAATGTAGAGCTTAGCAGGAGGTTCACTCATATGCTACATGACTGTTTGTTTATTCATTTCCCAAACATATTACAAAGGCTGTGAATATTTATTTAGTTCTGCTCCCAATAGTCCTTCTAATAGGGAATTATTTGGGTACAACGAAAGACATTTGTAAATGCGGCTGATAAGACTGGCATCAGACAAGGAGTGTTTTGTTGGACACAAGAATTCTATTATCCCCGGCTTCAGTTGTCAAGTGCCTGGGGAACCCAGAATTTATGGTGGCAGCACAATGGGCCTTTCAGGGCCCAGCGAGAGAGCTGTGAGATCCTGCTCCCTGGCTTTTCAGGGCTTCTAATCTTTTTATCAGGCCAGGACAATGCCGGATTCAGCTACTGCCTGAGCCTCCTGACTGTCCATTGGCCATCAGGTATTGTGCAGTAATTACCATGGTGACAATGGACTCTCTCTAGGCCTGTCCATTGGAGCTTTGGAAGATGACAGAGGTTGTCACTTTGTATTAGGTGCTTCTAAAGGCATGGCTTATTTAGGGAAACTACTAAGGAGAAATAAAGACAATCGTGTTAAGAGTTCCATTTAAAAGGCATCTGTGTCTGATCCATTTGGAATCCAGGGTCCTTATGGATGTTCCGTTATAATTACGGTAGGGTGTTGGGCATCAGGGCCCAGTACAGGCAGCAAGGAGCCAGTCTGCGAGCCTGTGCAAGGGGGGGGAGGAGCTATGGGCTCTTAACTGCATAGTGGGAGGTCTAAGTTGAGCCGCTGAACTTGCAAGTTTCTCAACTTCTCTGAGACTCTGTTTCCTTATGTGAAAGAGGCATGATGACATGGAAAACAATCATAGATAATTATTAATTACATTATATATGACTGTACAGTAATGTATACAGCTATACAAATAATACTGATTTACTATAAGTGCTCAGACATCACACCTACAAGGGGGCATAGGAAGTGTATAAGAAAAGGTAAGACACAATCATGCATAATTGTAAAAGCCTAGTGTATATCTCTTTATATTCACAGTTGTTGATCATTGCTAAGCAGAGGGTTGCACTTATTATCAGTAGTCTTCACAACAACCTCCCAACATGATTATCATATTCAGTTTCCAGTGTGCAAACTGAGGCTCTGAAAGTTTGTTTGCTCAAAGTGGCGCTAGCTTGAGAGGCAAAGCTTGGATGTTAAAGTACTTTCCTCTCCTATCAATAGCTTACTGGTTCTTCTACTTATTTTTTCTTAATTCATAATCTACAAAGCTATCTTATAAAATATGCTTTACCATATAGTTTTAGAACTTTGCAGATAAGAGGAAAGAGAAACACCCAGTGGCCATGATTAATTGAGATTAATTATCTCAATTAATTATATTAATTGAACACACTGAGAACATGTGACACCTAAGAAGGACCATGCTCCCACCTGCAGGCATCCAGGATCCTCTGCATACCCCCAGCCCCTTCTCCTGCTGGCTGAGCCCGAAAGCACAGCAGACCATCAGCAAACCTATACTATTTCTAGACTAACAGAAAAGTAGATGGATACTGCCCAGTCTCCTTCCTTAATAAGTGTTTCCAACTCTTTACTTAATAATTATTTCAAAAGTCTATTTTTTCACCTATTTATGCAATAATGATCTGTGAACATTTCAACTGCATTCAGATCTGTGTCTTAAATTTCCTGTTATGCAATACAACAAAAAGTAGACAATATCTTTGGCCGCAAACCAGGAGAAATGTGCATAAGTTGCCCAGGATTGGTTTTATGGCATGTTCTGAAACTTGTGGGAAGGGCTGGTTTTGTTGATGGTTAAAAATGGACTACCTCCTTCTCTTATGCACTTGGGTGTGTTTCGCTTAGCCTCAGCTTCCCCACCTGTAAAAATGAGCAGTCACTGGCTCACCAAGTTGCCCTGCTCCTATCAATGGCAACTCATCTCCGATTAGTCCACCACCTCCGTTGGACCTTTTCCGGTGTCACACTCACATTGTACTCAGACACAGGTCTAGGAATCCCAAAGCACACATTGATGAAATACATGAAGTGGCGTTGTGTCTTGTTTTATTGAGACAGAGTCTTGCTCTGCAATTCTAGCTGGCCTTAAACTCTGCATTGCCCAGGTTTGCCTCAAACTCGTGGTTCAGCCTCCTGCTTCAGCCTCTTGAGTGCGCAGAATAGAGACAGGTACTGCCATGCCCAGCTGGATGCTTTCATCCAACTCTCTCCGCTCCACTATTAGCACAAGTTGTTGTTTTGCTTGTGCTGTTGGCAATGGTCCTGGCCCACATCTGGCCTGGAGCAGAGACCTAAAAAGAAATGTCAGCAAAGAGAAGAATATGGTTCTATATGTAGTGAGCCTTCCTTCCGCACAGTGAGGATTCAGCAAAAAGAAGCTGCCACTACCCAACTCGTGGCCTTCTTGACTTTAGCATATGCACGAGCATCTCCCCACCTCACTTTATCCTCTTAGTTGTTCTTACTCCTGATTTTTCAAATTCTCTGAAATAATGCATGCACTGTAGTGTCTATGCCTGTGAGAGGCATTGTCCTATGGGCAGCCATGCACAGCAATGGAAGGGGCTGCTGGAGGGCAGTGGGGTTGGACTGGAGGTGGCTGTGATGGTGTGAAGTTGTTGTAAAAGAAAAGAGAGACTCCTGAGAGGAGGTAGGGAGTTTGGGCAGCAGGTACAGCAAGGCTGGATTGTAGCTGTTTGGCTTATAAGGGAACATAGGATTCCAGGGCTGAAGGAGTCCTGGAGAAGATGAGGAAAGTGAACACTCCAGCCAAGAACTGTGCAGGATCTCAAGCAAAGCCGCCCTGCTCGTCTAGGCTCAGCAACTATGCTAAAAGCATGAGGAACAACTGAAGACACAGATGTGTGTTATTTTCTAAGACATCTTGTGTGGTTATGGGACAATATTCTTCATAGCTTCTTTTGCAAAGGTTTGTAGTTATTAGGATCTGTAAACAATTTTCCATCCCTTTGTTTGCTTATCTTCGAGGGATTTTACCTACCTATGCCCATTTTGGGTTGAAGACATTTTACAGGAGATATTGTCCAGGGCAGTAGACAATGCAAGGCTAGGTGTGGGGTCCAATTCATTTTTGTGGATTTGAGAAGGAAACTTGTAAACATGTTGGTCACAGAGATGGCTGAATGATTTATATAGTGGGGAAAACAGAAGAAACATGGGCTCTGACATAAGCTGCATTGGATTCTCAACCACTTTGGGTGTTATGTGTTGTATAACTTCAGCAAAGCCTTATGCATTTGTGACAGAGGGCAGCAACCAGGGTTTGTGATACCTGGTGTGGTTATATAAAGCTAAATAGTGCAGAGGCCCCTGGCAAGTGTCTCCTTCATTCCTGTGCATAATCCAGTTATCTATTGCTGGCTAGCCCACCATCCCACAATCAAACAATTTGATTATATTTTATAGTGAGTTCATGAATGCATAGAGGTAGTTGTCATTTGTTGTCTCTTGGGATGTGATATTGAATAACTGATGCCACAGAAATTTTTGAATGAGTGGGTGTTTAAGATGGCATATGCACTCATCTTCACACTGGACAGCTGAAGATGAGTGGGCCTCTCTCTCTCACTCTGTCTCTTTCTGTTTCTGTCTCTCTCTGTCTCATTCTGTCTCTCTGTCTCTTGTCTTCTATACCTGGTTAGCTGCTGCTTCCTTGCACAGTGAGGCTGTAGGGTAGTCAGACTTCTGACATGGTAGTTGGCTTCTCCAAAGACAAACAAGGAAACACAACAAAAGCTACAAGTATTCTACATTACTTAGTGCCAACTGTGATAACAAAATAACACAGACTGAAGTACCTTCAACAGCACACATGTTTAGTTTTTAATGGTTTGAGAGACCAAGAAGTTCTCAGAGGCCCACATGGTGTCACATTTGCAGTGTTTCACTGGTTACCCAGAGCAGGCTCAGATTCACACACAAGGAAACACACAAAGTTATGGGTGTCTAGGTGTGTGGTTCCCTGGTGTCTTATGACTGGCTACACCATTTATTGGGGCTGTCAGGCAGGCCCTTTCCTGATCCATTAAGCATTGGATGAACTGTTCTGAATGGCTTTTCCTCCATGATTCAGTATGCAGCTGGAAATCATCCCAGTGTTATTCTGCCCTTGTCTTCTTGGGAAGAGAAAGAGAGAGTTTATTGTTCTTGTTAACAGTTACCAAGACAAAGGTGCTATGAGCACCATGTATCTACAGACCTGCAATAAATAGGAGATTTCTCTGTGTGTTGTTTTGGTACAGTTGCATTGAGGATCTGTTAGACAAAAGCAAGATGAGGCAAAGAAACATTGATTTGGAAAGAAATAAAGTAAAATAAATGAAGTGAAGAAAAAAAAAATTCAGCCTGCAATGCAAGCCATTTTGATCCAAGAGGGCAGAAACTCTTGAGATCCAGGGTGTTGAAGAATTCCTTAATGCTGTTGTGCTAGGGAATCTCTACCAGCAACACCTTCCCTGGTTCAATGCCTCAGTTTTTAAAGACAACAGCTGTGTAGTCAACCAGTACACTTGTCTTAGTTCATTTATCAAATATCTGAACAGCTGCTCTGCTCCCAGGCTAGAGAATGTGTTAGACACTTCAGTACATGTGAAGATGAGTCAGACCACAAGTCAGGCAGAACACAGTCCCACACAGCACATCCGGAGTGTGGAGCTGTGAGGGGAAATGCCACTGGGAGGAAGATTTGCTGTTCTGTCAGTCTGGTGCTCTGGTCTCCCAGGAAGAGGGTGGCATTTCTTATCACCTCCATCACTGTTCCTCTTGGTTCCTCATTCTTTTTTTTTTTTTTTTCTTCTAGAAAGATCAGACAGCTCTGGAACACTACTCCCCACTCTACAAGTGAAAGCATGATGTTGGCTTCAGAGGAGACTTTCTATGAGCAGTTGTCTATAGGGCATCATGTCTGTTACCATTGATTTAGCACAGTGCTAGAGCATGTGCTGTGAAGTTAACAGAACAAATCATTGGGTATTTAATTGATGCGATTTTCTAATCAAAGTTTCAAATATGCATATGTTTAATCAATCACATCATCCTGCTACCTCTAAATCCAAAGCTGGTTTTTCCTATTGTTCACACAATTGTAGTAATGATCTTATATCTTCTTTGATTGACTATTATCATTCAAGAGAAAAAGTTGTCTTTTGCAGCTCTGTATCCCCATTATAAAGAGGTGGGTCATATTATTGATTCATGTCACCTGAAGTTACTAATGATTCTCTCACTTTTTCCAGAAATCACTGTGATTTTGGCTTGGTGGTCGTGTGACATTCATTCCAGTCAACATTTGTTGAGTAACCAATCAGATGGGTGGACTGTGTTATAGAAATTGGCAACAAGTGTCCAATGGGTGAAGAAGGTAAGATGGACCAGCATTACTGAGTTATTTATGTGTTACTATTTATACACAGAGATCAAAGTTATACCTACCAGGGAATCCCTGCTTTGAACTACCTACTAGACCTGCAGTAGGATCTGAAAAGGAAGGAAAGAATCTACCTTCTTGGGCTTTGAGTAATGCAATTATTCAGTGTCATTGTTTTGGGGTTTTCTTTAGTGAATAACTATTTGGTGCCAGTATGGTAATGATAATCTTGAGCTGGCCAAATAGCTCAGTGGATTAATGCACCTATAAGCAGGTGCTGAGGCTGGGAGTTCAATCCCCAGGCTTGCAGTGCTGACCCCGCCCTGGGGGTGCTCTCATATGGCATTTGAGACTGGGTGTGGTTCTGTATGCCTGCAATCTCAGGTCTTGTGAGACAGTAAACAGGCACAACACTTCAAGTCTAATCTAATAGTGAGACCTGAATACCCTGTAGACTCTTCCTTGAAATGAAAAAAAAAAAAAAAAAGATAATCTTTTGGAGTACATAAGCTATTGAGGGGAGAGAAGAAACTAAAGATATTATAAATCTTTAGCAAGGACTTGAGTGAATAAAAAGATTAAGATAATTCAAGTGTTTTTCCTCTTTTCTTTTGAATTCTTAAGATAGGAGCAAGGTGGCTTATATCCCGCGAGGCAGAGACTGCTAGGAGGCTGAAACCTTTACATGTCAGAAGGAAGGAGCTTTGATCATACACCAGCAGCCCTGAGTGTGTCCTCCAGGCTCCGCCCTGCTATTCCCTCCCTGTGTACCCTTAGGTTAATGAGCTTTTTAGGGAACTAAAGGGTGATTGGACCCACATCTTTAACAGATCTCAAGGCTTAGGTTTCTGCCCATCCATTTGCCTTCATTCCATCTGGTCAGCAGTAACCAGGGCTGTTTTCACAGAACACCCAAATGCCCACCTAGGAATTTCCAAATTGATTCTGTGGGCATGGCCTTCCTGCTCATGGCGTTCTAGATCTTCCTGTCTGTGTGTCTGCGGCTCACACGTCCAAGAGGAGCCTTTAGGGCCCAAGTCAAGGGCAAGCCATGATTTTCTCCTCTAAAACCCCACTTTGTCCCATTCCCCACATCATATTGATAGAATCACTCTTTATCCAAACCAAAATCATATAAAGGGGCCCTCTCTACCTCTCAGCTCCTCACCTCCAGGGACAATTTATCTCTTTTCAATCATGTTGGTTTTATTCTTAGTTCTCAAGTTGAACCCTCTCTCTTAAGTACTACTGAAATAACCATCCAACAGGTCTTTTATTTTTGCCTCCTGGGTTATTTCTCCCTTGTTAGCTTGTACATCTTCTACCTTCCACACATAGCCCGGCCTCTAAGTTGATGCCTTATGTTTCTCTCCCTCTGAATTTCTTCCAATGATAGAGCAAAGCGCTCCCAGGACCCTGCAATAATGGCACTGGATATAGGACTCATCCCTCAGCTACTCTCTCTTCAAAACCTGCCTTCACTCTGTGCATCCCCTCTGTAACTTACCTACAGAACGCTACACCATGTCCCTAAACCCACACAATCTCCTCTCTACACAAGCAAATTTAAGTTATTTTCTATCTTTACTCAGACATCAGTGTCTCCAGAAAGTTCTTTCTGACCCCTAACACTGAGCAATGGTTGGCTCTTAGACACTGCTGTGGCACACAGGGACCACAACATTTACTGTGATTTCCATATTGGATCATGACTGCATTCAGTTGTCTGTCTTTGTATCCCGATCTTGTGGTTCTTGGAAGCAAAATTCGTTTTGGGGCCATCATGCTCCTAGATGCTAGCAGCATATCTGACTAAAAGTATAGATACAATAAGAATTCATTAAACAAATAGAGCCCTTCCGTATAATTTTAGTAGTTAATTAAGAATAGCGACTAAGTTATTTAGAGAGAAAAATCATAGTAATATAAGCTAAAATTATGTGCTTAGCCTATGTTACTCTTCTCTTGTTGCTGGAACAAATATCCAACACTCAAAATGAAGGAAGGAAAGGTTTATTCAGCTCACAGTTACTGGATGTTTCAGTCTATATTCAGCTAGCTCCAAGGCAGAGGGCACATGGCAGAGAGCAGCGCTTCATGATGGTGGAACAGAGCAATCATAACAGAGAGAGAGAATCTGTCTTTCTGTCTCTCTTATATTATGTTCAGGCTGTCCACCTCAGGCTGGTTGCAACACTCACACCCATAATCCTAGCAGTACTAAGACCTATAATCCCAAACTTGGATCACACGTAATTCCAGTGGATCATGAGTTAATCTCAAACTCTAGAAGTCCCTGCCCCATGACTGCATGAGGCTTTGGGGGGACAACTAGACACAAATCATGATATATGTCATAGTCAGACAATCTTTAAGGATATAACCTCCTTTAATCCTTGCAAATCAAGGGGGCAGTGGCAGTATCCAAAACTTTGTAAATGAGAACATTTAGTCTTAGAGATAATATATAAATTCTGCATTTCAGCATAGCATAATTTTTATCCTTGGAGTTGCTTTGGTGGAGAGTGTGTCATGACCTGAATCTTATGGCCTTTCTCACTCTCCTCTTCTGGCTGTGCTTTAAGTGAATCTGCTACATTGCAGACAAAAGAATTTTTTCCAGATTAATCTAGAAGCTTTCACTGCAGCCTACACACAGCTATTATTAAACATGTGGTCATCTCTTGTGATTGCTGTGCATAAATGTTTCTCACGATTTCCCAGGTATTTGATCCTCACGTGTAGAGGAGTGTCTATTTCAGAGAAAATTTCAACTTTTGGAGGCCCTGGATTTTGCTGTCACATCCTGGCCAGTATTTGTTAGCAAAAACCAGTGAATGACAACACTGGAATTGGAAGGAAAGCTGTAGGTCCCTACAAATGCACCAGCATGATTTGGAAATTGCATGACTGGCTTCCCTCATATTCACATTTATTACATCCACTTGCTGCGAAGCCTGGTTCAGCTGGTGAAATGTGTCTCTCCTGTGGCTATGTCTGTGAATGATGATCATCTCATTTCTGCTGAGCCAAATGGACCTCTTCATTTCATCAGGCCTTTGAAATCTTCAATAGGATATTTGAGTGACATTTCCTATTTTTCTCCATAATAAGCACAATTAGAATGAGGTTTCAATGAAACAGAGTCAAAAGTTAAATAGAAAGTACTTGAATTCAATTTCACTTCTAGGAAATCTGTTAGATTTTCTTTTTTTTTTCCACTAGAAATTAAGAATAGCCTATTTTGAAGAGCTTTGCATAGCTTTTATTCTCAGGGAAGTAAAATATTTTCATCCCTTGGAGAATAAGCATTTTGATCAGGGGTTTCTGGTCAAAGGTCTATGTTAAAAACAAAGAAAGGTTGGTATAGATGGAGCACCCTTTTTGAGGTTCAGGGTAGGCTTCTGGTTTTAGGGAGAGGAATTTTGTGCCTCTGGAGAAGCAAGAGCTATTCTGTACTTCCGTTATAAAATCTAGGAAGAACAAAACAAAACTAATTGACAACCTTAGCTCAACTGTCAGGTTCCTGATCCCCAGTCAGGATGCCAGTGTTTCTTGACGTGATACCTCTGACTTGTCACGCAAATAGAGATGAAAAGCACTTCACCTAGCTTTAAGGAATTTATAGTCAAGCAGCTTCTTAGAGAGTAGTCAAAATCTGAGCTTGTAAGACAAAGAGGAGAGAGAGAGAGACTTTAAACAAAACTAGGTGGAGTAGTTTGGGTTCACAAATAAGATCAACTCTCTGGTTAACTTCCAGTAAAATAGACTTAAGCTTCAGCTTTCATTCCTGGTACTCCTGTATGTATGCATGACTTAGGTCCTTCCTCAGAGGAGGGAGCAATCACAGTGGCAG
Source organism: Capromys pilorides (assembly GCA_004027915.1). Classification (NCBI taxonomy): domain Eukaryota; kingdom Metazoa; phylum Chordata; class Mammalia; order Rodentia; family Capromyidae; genus Capromys; species Capromys pilorides. Next base: position 25,979 of record PVKN010002650.1, read on the forward strand.
CTACAGCAGAGAGATCTCTGACTGGCCACTTGCTGTTTATTAATAGGGTCTTAGAGCTCAAAAACAAATGTATTAGAAAAGTGAAAGTGATGTGCTCTTCACAGTAGAAGACCACACACACATCAATACCCTGCTGAGGAATAATCAGCAGGAGCCCCCTCTCAGAAACTCACCAAATTATCTCATGTGCATAGAAGTCAATTGCACAAAGCTGCTGCAGGTGGGCTGGGACCACTCACCTGGGCTGGTGAGTCCACAGAGCTTGTCATGGTCCCTGACAGCCTGAGATATGGATGTCGGCAGTCAGCTGCCTAGCCCTCCGTGCCTGCTGGGGCTATCTGTGAATATACATTTCCTATTTTGGGATATAGGCCACTGTGGAGAAGGAGGCCAAGTGTCTGTCTATAGCTGATGTCACTGGAATCATAAACAGACATTCAATCACTTAAGGAGCACAACCTGCATCTCCTCAGTGTGCAAATGGGTCTGCCACAATTGCATTCAGTTAACAGTTACCTGAAGCCCTTATATCACAGGAAAAATAGGTATCCTGCCACTTCCCAAAATCAAAACCAAAAGAAAAATCTCCATCAAACTGGTAGATCTTTAATCTGCTTTTATTTCGCTAGTGATGGACAGACAGAGACAAGCAAAAACTCCCAACAATAGCAATGGCAGATGAGATGTGTGGTGTGTGCCCATGTGACAGACACCATGCTCCATGGCCTGCAATTATGACCTTGCTTTATGTCACCAGAGCTTTGATGAGTGAAAGCTAAAAAGCTAGCTGAAAGTCACGTGCTTGACCATGGGCACAAAGAGCATCTCCATTCTTGAGCATAGCTCTGCATGCTTGTGTTGATCAGCACAGCACTTTCACTCCATTTTATCTTGACTTTTAGTCTTATGAAGTTGCATGGGAAAAAGTCAGGGATGAAATTTGTACTGCATACAACATGATAAGATATTCTTTAAAAAGGTGAACTCTGTGGCACTGCCACAATTATTATTATTATTATTATTATTATTATTATTATTATTATTATTACTATTCTTATTTTGATACGTGTTATGGTTGTGTTGAGTTGTACCCCCCAAAGTCTCATGCAGTTATGGGGAGGACTTGTAGAGTTTGTGATTAATTTATGATGCACTTCTGGGATTATGGTTATGCGTGCTGCTGAATTATGGGTATAAATGCTGCTGGGATTATGGGTATAGTGGCATACCTGGCCTGGGGCAGATAGCTTAAGTGCAACATAAGTGAGAGAGACTTGCTTTATGTTGCCGTTGTTGGTGCTTCTCCCATTTGCTGTTGCTTTTTGTTGTTTTCTGCAGCCATAAACTGCTGCTCCTTGCTATGTGCTTTTCTGCCTGGGAGCCAGCCAAGTATGGACTGAAACTTCCACTAACTGTGAACTACATAAACCTTTCTGTCCTTAATTTTGGGTGTCAGGTATTTTGTCCCAGCAAGGAGAGAAGAGTAACCATGATAATGTGGCTATATCCCTAAGTCTCCTCCTGAGTTTTATGGAAAATTTAGCTGGCATTAGCTAAGGCAGGGATGTGGAGCTAAATGTATATGCTAAGTTACAGGTATGACCAACAAAGGGCATTGGAGCTGTTTGATATGTTCTTTGCTTACCCATCTCTGAAGAACCATCCTCATTTTATTTCCTTGAGCTAAGTAGCAGGGATACAAAAAGTCAGGTTTGCATATATCAACATAACAATGAGACCAAAGCCCATTCCCCTGAGGGGCTCGCCTGGATGCTGGATGGCTGGCAGACAAACAGACAGGGAAAAAGTCACTTCCAGAAAGTTCCATGAATCTGTAGGAAGATACGGGCTGATTCCGCTAGAAGACCTTAGAGGAGGCTTCAGTAGGGCAGTGGTCTTTCAGTTTAGCCTTGAGCCTGGGTAGAAATGTATCATGAACAGGAGACTAGGAAATATTTTCAAGTCAAAGGGACCAGTATGCGGATGGTTAAATAGATGAAAATGGCTTAAAATTCAACATGTGAAAATAGGTCTTCAGAGAAGTCTCTTCTAATTTCTTCTTCAATTTTCTTCCCTGAATTGAAAGATTATTTTTGCTTTTGTGTGTGACTTCCCAGAAAGTTTTCTAGGCAGTTGCTAACACACACCTCCATGCAGCGATATCTTTCACATTTGCATGTTGTGAGTCAATAATAGTTAACTATAAATGCTGTTCTGTGCACGTCCCATGCTTTGATTTTTTAAAAAAGTGTCTTTTTTTGCATGCACTTGTCAGATTTAAAGTTGTTTTTGCTTTTAAAATATTCCAAACTTAAAAGAAAATTTCAGAAGTTACATAATGAATGCTTTGTGAACACTTCATCTAGACTTCCTGATTTTTAAAGATCATCTTGCCATCTCTTATACAATGAGTTTGTGAATTCCGTCTGTAATCAAGGTACAGCTAGAGTATCAGTTATGCGGAAACTCAAGCAAGCTTTTGAGCCTGGACTTACTCAGGGAGATAGAATGGATGCACTTGCGGCTGAGAATGTATTTCTCAGTGTCAGTTTTCTGAGACACCATAGACAGCAGAATCACCCCCAGAGTGGAGATGCTAGGAGGAGCCCCTTGCTGGGTCATTTGATCTTTAGGGAAGGATTTTACCTCCTCTCCTCTTCAGGGACTCAGCAAGAAAGTGGGATCCAGGTTGGCAAGCATAAGCCCTGTGCTTTCCTTCTGGGCCCAGTGATCCATGCAGCAAAAGACAGTCAACTTGAAATCTAATCACTTCATTTCCGACAGCCAGCCACTTAGATAGCATTATCTCTTCTGTTCTGCTTGTCAGAGTCAACGTAGCATCTCAAAGGCTGGTATAGGATTCCCTCCTTTTAAAGATCAAAGCACCTAAGCACTGCCTGAGTTATCTGTGCATTTCCTCTGTGTATTACCTGACAAGCGATGGTTTGTCCTCAAAGTGAGAGAGGCTTTGAATACCATGATAGACAGGAAGTAACTTAATAAGACAATCTGATAGGGTTTTGCAGCCATGTGTTCCAGATCTAAGTGCATTGTTTGTGGCTATTCTTTCATCAAATAATTCCTGAAAGCTTTCCTGACATTCTTCCGTGCTTTGTGCCAAGACACGTGCATGGCCTTTGTGGACTGGGTCCTTAGGATGTTCTAAGATGACAAAAGAATATCTCTCAGTTGAAGAAAAGAAGTAAATCTGAGCACAGAGGGATTAAATATCCAAAGTTTTCTGTCTTTCCTTTCTTTCTTTCTTTCTTCTTTCTTTCTTTCTTTCTTTCTTTCTTTCTTTCTTCCTTCCTTTCTTTCTTTCTCTCTTTCTTTCTTCCTTCCTTTCTTCCTTCCTTCCTTCATACATTAAACGCATATGAATTAGGTGTTCATTTTATGCCATATTCATGTGTAAGCCTTTGCATAAGATCACTGTAGTTTCTATTTTTCCAACATTCATGAGCCACTTGAAAGCATTCTCTGATTCCTTATAAATCTGGCTGGTTTCTTAAGTCGAGCCAATCAAGAATGTCCAGCTGTCCTCGCTATTTCAGGAAGAAATCAGGCTGTGGCCCACCAGACCTCCCCATCTTCCCAGGAATTCTAGGCCAAGGAATAGCCATTTCCTCTGGAGGCTACTCATCCAAGTTGCTTTCTGCCCTTTGGAGAATTTAGAACTGAGGGGCACTTGCCGCTCCTTTCTGAGCGGCAGAAAAGGAGCTCAAGCAATAACAAGCCATACTAAAACCCACTATCAATTTATTATATCTGCTGAGGATCCAGAAAGTTACAGCCAGACACCTGGAAGATACCTTCATTTGGAAGCTTTAGAGAAATTTTGGACGGGCCAGTGAGGTCATCGTTCTGAGAAGCTCTGAAGTTTAGTATCTAAGCACCTTTCCAAATACTGTTACATTACCATAGCAACGGTTCTTACACTTTTTATTTTAAAGAAAAAAGATTCTTTAAAGAAAAAATTTGGCCACACACTTGCAAGGACTAGTGAGAAATGTACTTCTTTAAATGAATGTCTAGCAGTTTCCTAAAGTATCATATTTTTGTCCATGACAGTGTTTCAGACCACTTAACACTCCTAACCATTTTTCAGAATTTCATCATTAAAAAAAAATGCATTCAAGATTATTATTCATGTCTCTAAAATTGTTTGTGCTGTTCTTGGACAAGGAAAGGAAAAAGCAGCCACTGTGGCCTGGACAGTATTACTCCCATCAGGCACTTGAGCTGGACCACAGGGGCTTACTGCACTGTCCCTAGTCAGTGGCGACAAGCAGCCTGCTTCTGCTCAAGACTGACCAGGCTGCCTGGTGTTCCAGGTCATGGCACCAAGTCAAGGTACATGTTGTCCTTCCCAGGCATCTCCACAGAGCTGCAGTGTGGTCTTTGTGATCCAGAGCGTACCAAGTTGCTTGAGTCTGAAACTCTAACCACAGAAGTCAGTTGTTCTCACTATAATTTGCAAAATCTTTCGCCTGGTTACTAAGACCGACATGACCTATTCTCATCTCCCGAAGCCCCAATCTACCCTCTCCTTTAACTCTCGGTGCATTTCTAATTAGTGGAAATTCCTGGACAATGTATAACATTCAGATATTGATTTTTACCACACACATTTTCAAATTCTGCCCCGACTTGGTTGGGTAGAGAGAGAAAGATTGTTTCCAGAGGGGCTCCATGCCCATGACAGTGTTTATGACTTCTACTATCTATTCATGTTTATGACTTTTACTGCTTATTTACTGTCTACTGTCTACTTCTACAGGTCTCTACCTGGGCTCCTCAAGGTCTCATTATAACTTCCAGGAGTCCTGAGTATGTTTTTATTTAAAAGCATGTTTTTTCATTAAAATATTAAAAATATATTTTATGAATATTTCAGTATAAAGATGAAGATAGCTTGCTACCTTTAAAGTTTTTTTTTTTTTCCAATTTGAAAAGTTCTGGAATTTCTGTGAGCCCTCTAAAATTATCCTGGGCCTCAGGCATGCATTTGCTTTGCTGAATAGAGAAGTCTGTGCTGATGTTCCTCTGTGAACACATTACTACTTATTTGTCTTCATGACTGCAACAGCCATGAGAAAAGAATCTGGATGTGTAACACAGGGACAGCTATTGCAATGTGCACATGATGCCAGGTCAATATGCTTTCATAGGAATAGGATGTGGTCTCCATCTTCCAGGCCTGCTAATGCTGAGAGCTTTCTTAGACGTTTCCCATTAGGCTAACAGTGTTTCGAGTCCATTTTCAATCAGAGAGTATCTTCCCAGTCCTTTAAAGTCTGCAGAGATTCCTCTGAATTATCCATGAGTATCATCTAAGGTAAATGCTAACCTTTTTTATGCTGTAGAAAAAGAAACTGAAGCTCAAAGAAGTTAAGCAGGGCCTGGGAAATGGAGTTGCTCCCAGGCAGGCTCAGGTATAATACACAATTGAGCCAATATTCTAGTCTTTGTCTCTCCCTTACCCATACCCATTTTTCTAGCAAACCATAACCCAAATTAAGACGGGAATGTCTTCATTCTCATTTAAGTATTTTGTACGGATCAAGATCAGTGGACACCAAACAGGGAGAAGTGATTCCAAGCATTTCACGTGTTAGTCAACTTCTCATTGCTGTAACAATTACTCGAGATGAATCGAGAAAGATTTGTTTTGTCTCACAGTTTCAAAGTCTTTTAGTCACACTCAGTGACCACACAGCAGCACAAAGCTGCTCACTGCACGTGAGAAGAAGGATTAGAGGAGCCTCTGGTCTCAGTGTCTCGGAAGGGCCACCTCCAGTGACCTAACTTCCTTAAACTAGGCTCTGTTTCCTAAGAGTTATCACATTTAAGGAGGCTGAAAATGAAAATCAAACCTTCAACACATGACCTTTTGGACTGTTTAGGACTTGAAATCAAATTGCTACCTTCCTGTCCCCCAAGATTCCCATCTAGCAATGTAAAATGAATTTATTCTACCTCAAATGCTCTAGAATCTGAATTTTTCTAACACTGCTCCAAACGTCTATTAGTGAAGTTTCTCCTGATACTTAAAGCAAATTCTTAGCCATGTGGCACTATAAAAATAAAATGAACTTTATGTATTTCCAAGATGTAGTGGCACAGGATAAATAATCCTACTCCAAAATATAGGAATAAGGACACAGAATGGAGGGGCCAAACTCAAAAAAGACAAAAATCTGGCCAGATAAACATTGTCTTATGATGCCATCTTCAGCATTCAGGCACATGGCACTAGCCATGGATTCCAGGGAGCTCGAGCAGCCTCGCCTCAGTAATCATATAGTTGAAGCCCATTTGGACTCATACTTGGGCCAGCTTTTACCACAGCCTGTGGTTTCCACATTGCTGCCACCTCTACCTGTCTGGTTTTCTCTTCAATCGCAGCTTTCCTCTCATATGTGCAAGCATCACTATATTGCTAGCTCCTTGCAGAGACTTCTGTCCTTTTCCATGTTACCTGATCTCTCAGGCTTCCTTTGCAGGTCTTGGTGAAAGCCTCAGTGACTCTATAATTCTTTTGAATTCTTCACGCCTGAAAAAATCAACACCATTGTTGTACTAGGGGGACAATACCGTGTTTACACATGCAGGTCTGATTTATGTCACTTATGAGTATGGTCTCTAATTGAATCCATTTACCTATAAAATCCTGGTGTTTATAGCCAAGTA